>CM045447.1:28328396-28625785 GCA_024666655.1 Dascyllus trimaculatus | reverse complement strand
CTGCAGGGGTAGGTCAGTGACATTTGAGATTTCCATTTGCATGAGGGAGTGTGCTTGTTGTGGGACAATGTTTATTTGAGTGTCTAAGTCTCATCAACATGGATGTCAAAATCCAAGGTTTTCCAGCAGAACAGCACATAGTAGCAATATGATCAGTGGTATTCACTTCACCTGTCAGTGGTCATAATGTTGTGGCTGATCGGTTTATCAATCTAGATTTTCACAAATATCCATGAATAAATAAAAATCTTAGGCAAATTAAAATGTTGGAGCAGAAGTTGTTTTGAATATTTGAGAATATGGGATGAAATGTTTTGATATCCTGATAATAATCCCTATTTTTAACTGTAAAATAATTACAGTTACTTTTTTGCATTATAATTAATTCCATGTGTTTAGTTCCCCAAATAGATGTAATCAGATTACTCAGTGTGCTGCTCTGTATCCTCCCTGACTCCCTCTTCACTGACACACACCATAACTCATATGTTGAGCTAATCGTTCCCAGGCCGTGATTTACAGGCCGCTTTTGCTAATGAAGACTGAGTAACAAGCTGTCGATGAGAGCTCAAGGTTATTTATGTCCTCTGTTACAGCAATGTTTCCTCTTCAGCAGGACAATAAGAGCCCCTTGCCAATGATATCTGAATCCCCGAAGCAAGGATGGCTCCCAGTAGGTGCAGCATGACGGGCACTTATTTGCTCGCCGTGATAAGGACGATTAATTCTCATCTTAAATTCACCATTAAAAGGAAATTCTGAATCAAAAAGGGCTTTAGAGAGCGATCTCTTGCCACTAGAATGTGGGTTGATTGCATCATAATAAAAGGGCTTCCTTAAGAGCAGATTATCTGTCGCTTGGATGGGTATTATCACATTCGTGGCTCTCTGTGGTTTCCTTTCACAGCAGCGCTTTCACCTTTAATGTAGGAACAAAGCACGCATTGCAGGAATCAATGCACTTGTCATTCACAGCCGTGGTCAGATCAGCAGAAAGGTCAAGAAGCCCCAAAACGTCGATTCCCCATATAAAGTATGCAAAACCCCCCCCCCCCACCGCCAGCCTTTGTGAAGTTTCCAAATCCAGACGTGTCACCTGTGTGGGTTTTGGCCGGGAAGCAGCTCTCGTATTCATTCCTTGTCATCTTTATGATTCTGGCGGTTAATAATAAAAGTGGTTGCTGTGGAAACACGGGAAAACAGTTTTGTGCCATTTAACCGTACACAAGATTTATTAGTGTAATGAACTCTAAATGGCATGAATTCAATATTAGCATCCATCTTTCATTAACTTATGACGATGCTAAATGAACTAGCTGGGGGCAGTGGAGAATTCTCAACTAGGCCCACGTTGTATTATTGTAATTAAATGCATTTCCATAAGGCTCGTTTCTTCGTGATTGCAAGGAATTAATCATGGATTGTATTAATTTCTGGGCAGCAGGGGTCAAAGCATCTGTACAAGGTTAAAATAGAAATGTTTTTTCAGTTTGAAAAAGGCCTGAAAATGGTGTTGTTGCTGTTTTCTCTGACCTGTGAGCAGACGTCAGTCACATCGCGAGGCGGCATCATGGATTAATTCCTCTGCCGTCAGGAATGTGCCGCTCTGAAATCTACATCTCTCTCCTCCTATAGATTATAATTGTTGAAGACTTCCCTGGTGGCCATTATTCATCCATAAGATAAACATTAGACCGGTGCAATCTAAGATAGCCGTAAAAAGATTCAGATCTGACTCAGTCGGTGGCCAGATAAAGGAGAACACTCGCAGCTCAGAGACTTCCTGCTCTGAATTCAATTATGTTCATGTGTATGTGTGTGTCTGAGTGTGTGTGTTCAGGGTGTTTAAAAGAAGAACTTTGAATAAAAACATGACGGAGACAGTCAAGGAAACATGACTGGAGAGAGCAGCAGCATGTAAAGATGCTACATCATATAATTCACAAAGGTCAGAGAGTCAGTGTGCGGTGTCTTCTCCACTGTAGAGGGTTTTCCAGTGCTGCTTTTTACATGCATCATCCTGATGCACTTGAACACATCATCAGTGATTCCCGTGGACGTCGGAGGGTCAGACAGGTGACCTCGGCTTGTATCCAGGTTGTCTCCTGATCCATAGCAATCTTGAAGCTACTTCTGATGGTAGGGCTGAAACGGTACATGTATTTGTACTGAAAGTATTCAGTACGCATGTGTGCCGAACATATAAGATTAGACAAAACCGTATTAATCCCAAAAGAAATTCTTGTCATGGATATTGTTCTGAAAAAAGAGCAATGCATAACATAGGAAATGCAGTGTCTAAATGTAGAAAGCTATAAGATATACACCGATCAGCCACAACATTATGAGCACTGACAGGTGAATAACATTGATCATATTGGTACTATGTGGTGTTCTGCTGAAAAACCTTGGATTTTGACATCCATGTTGATGAGACTTAGACACCCAAATAAACATTGTCCCACAGCAAGCACACTACCTCATGCAAACAGCAATCCCAAATGTCACTGACCTACCCCCAAAGGAAAATACACCCCACCACATGGAAAAAAAACATCAAACAATCAGGAACATGTTGAGGAACATGACAATGGCCCAACATGTTGATTTGACCTCCAAACTTCCTACACCCCATTGTGATCAAGCATCAAGAGGATGCAGTGGAACACATTTGATTGACAGAGGCCCCACTGCACTAGCCAGAGTACCCAAAGGATTCAGTGCCAACGTCCTGGTTCCAGATCCCATAGGACACCCTGAGAGGTCCTCTTGTCCATGTCCAATGGTTCAGAGTATTTTTGAACACATAAGCGGGACCAACACAATATTAGGCAGGTGGTCATAATGTTATTCCTGATTGGAGTATGAAGTTTTTATTTTTTATTTTTGTTGTTTGTTTGGGCAGAACTCAATTTGCAACCCCTATGCTTCCCTGTCATAGTTATACCTAATGTAATCTCACTTAGCCCGCCCATTCTGTGTAGCAAGTTCTGGCTGCACTACACTTTCATTCTGCAAAAGAGGGGAAATGCTCTGGTTGGTTTGTATTTCTCTAAACCGCTAATAATGGGCATGGTTGAGAGAAGGATGCTGATTTGATGTTCCAAGTGTTTAAAATGGATAATCCACCACAAAACAACTGACAGAGCTGCCTGACTGTATGATCCAAATCCTCGGCAAAACTTTAATTTTCAGTAAGTTGCTGCTCAGAGGTTGTTGTTGCTGTAGCAGGCTTATAGTTGAAACCTACATCCTGTAAGTCAGACTCCTATCAGGAGGAAAAAACAGTCTGGCATCGGAAGCAACTTCAGGTTCAAGTGTCTTTACCAAGGACACTTTAGCATCCAGAGGAGCTGAGAACCAAACCACCAACCTGTTCTACCTGAACCACAGACTACACAAAGACCAACTTGGGGAAAGAAGATTTATAAAAACAAAACGGAGAGGAAAAAGCGTCAAGACACTGTGAACTGATGGACCTGCAGTGTGTTTGCCACCCATTGTTTTGACATCTCATTGAAATCTGTTGTTTTTCGATCCAGTAATTGGTTGCATCCAGCACTACAGCACCCTGCTTTATCTTTTATTCTCCAGTAAACTGGACCTGAAATTTACAAAATAAACATCATGCTGTATTAAAGTAGACTTGAAGTGAGTGATTGAAACCATAAACATTTAATAAAATGTTCACTGAGGTAACCAATCAGTAGAGAAAGAGAAAGACATTTTCTCATAGACTTCTATATAATCAGACTTCTTTTTGCAACCATATAAGTCGCCCCCTGCTGGCTGTTGGAAAAAATGCAAGTTCAAGGTTTCACATCTTTTATATGAAGTCTGTTTTTTACCACTTAAAGACGTCGAGTTTGAAGGATGTTTAGACCATGAAAAAGATTCTATTACAAGCATTTAGGGAAGGAGAGGATGTAATTTTTCTCAAGACATCATGCTGGAGAATAAAACTGCTATATTAAAGTGCACTTCTAAATATCTGTCGAGTCACAGTTCACCAGGTTTTTAATGTTGTAGCTGACTTACATCAATTATTTTACATGTTCAGCAGGTAATCTACAGTGATTCATAAGCTGAAATCCTGTTTTGTATTTAAAATTCTTGTAGCCAACGCTGCCATTGTTTAATAGCAAAGTAAATGTGGGGTGAAAAGTATAATTACAAAATGACATCAAATGAAATTAATCAAGTAAAAAAACACAGACTTACACCTTTAGCTTGTTTGAGAAAATTACCTCGCATTTCACCGCTGTTAAATGTCATGATTAACATAATGCTGGGGATTGTTTCAGGAAAGAGCGGCTTCATTTAATTCATTTATTAATCAACGCTTTAGTTAAGAAAACAAATAAGATATGCTTGAGGAAAAAAACAACAGGTTTGTGTGAGGAAATTATCCAATTAACCATGTGTCAAATATTACAGCGGCATTAAAAAAAATACTCCTATCTTGCCAAATAGGTCTGCATGTACACCTTATGGAAATGAGCACGCTCCTGCTTCATTAATACAATATCATCTATGTATTCTGATTAATGTAATCAAGATTTGATTAGGAGCACTAACCACAGCTGGGGCCCTTATTAACAAGGCATTAAATAAACATGAAAGTTAATGTCACACTGTTAAGGCCGTCATGTCGCTGGGATTTAGTGAGATGTCAAAAAAGAAACGCAGACATACTTTTCAACAACTCCTTATTTAACATAAAGTCTCGCTCCAGCAGGGAGAGTTGCATAACATCCCTGTAGGACTCTGTGCTATTGTCCGGGATGCTAGCAGACCATGAAATTAATACACAGTGATACATTATTCATTATTCCAACCCCTTTTCATCCATTAGATCTCAAAGGAATCCTTGTTGACAATGCAGAAGTGGACGATGTGTGGCGGTGCTCGTTTGTTTTACTTTGAACAGCAGCGTTAACAAGCCGAACGTGACATGTTAGATTAATTATGCTGTACAGCAAATGACCCCCAGGGCTGCGAGTGTCATATCATACCTTTCGTTATGTCCCGAGGCCTCAAGATCCGAGCTCCCTGTTCACCTGAGAGAGACGTAACCGGATTACTAGCCTCGGGCTGTCTTTGCTTCATCTCTCCACTTTGCAGAAACAAAGCCCTTAAGAGTGTGGGAGGTCACATAACTGAAGTCTGTTTTATGGAAGACAGCGGGGCAAAGAGTTGGAGCTCTATTGCAAAACTCACAATGTCAGCTGAAGTTGGGGTTTGGCGAATCTGTGCTACTTTTACTGCTTCTCCAAAGGGAGACAAACACTGAAATGTCTTTTTTTAGCCGTGCTAGCAGCGTAGCTCCAGGGATAGCAGCATTGGTTGGCCTGACAGTCCAACACTGTTAAAAGTGGAAAAATTCAACTGTTGTGTCGAATAGCATGAACTCTGGTACAGATTTTAATAGACTATATTTACTATAGGCTACTTCTTGTTTTTAACTGTTTGGACACAAAAATCCATCCATCCATTATCTATACACTCCTTAATCCTCTGTGGGGTCGCAGTGGGGACTGGAGCCTATCCCAGCCGACTCAGGCAAAGGCAGGGGACACCCCGAACAGGTCGCCTATCACAGGAGTACACATAGAGACAGACAACCAAGCACACTCTCATTCACACCTACGGATAATTTAGAATCATCAATTAACCTTAGCACGTTTTTGGACTGTGGGAGGAAGCCGGAGTACCCGGTGAGAACCCACGCTGCACAGGGAGAACATGCAAACTCCACAGAGAAAGATCCCAAGCGTCCTGACCGGGACACGAACCGGGGAGGACACAAAAATGCGTCTAAAAAAACAAAACAAAACATGCATGTCAGAGGTACAGTGAATTAAAAAAAAATCTATTGTCCAAGGTTTTATGTTGCGTCCCTGTGTTCATAAATATAATTATATTTTTAAAAGTGATTTTAGGTGGGCAGTTTTGTGTTGGCAGGCAGAGAACATTATAGGGGTTTGGATTGTGAAGTGGCACCATGACAAAGCTTTCTGTGATGCTCAGTGACCTCCGGTTTGCCCACATATGTTAAATCAAGTTGGAAATAAGAAACAGATTTTTTGTTTACTGGTAAAATGTGACGGTCACCGCATGTAATATATATATATATGTATATATATATATCAGATTCAACTTTAGTGAGTACAATGAAATTCAGTCTTTGCATATCCCAGCTTGTTAGGAAGCTGCTGGTTTGCAAACTGAAATATGTTTTCCTGGTGCACCTGGTTCTTCGCTCGTAGAATTTTCAAACAGGTGATTCATAGCTCTTTCTGCAGGCTTCAGTGTGAGAAATAAAAGCTTCTTCTTAAAGCACAATTTTTATGCTTTCGATTTGTGTGTAATTTTGTGCTACAAATAATAGGAAAATCAAACTGCGTCAGTTGCTTTTCAGGCTGGTGTAAATAATGTATTATCTGGATATTTTATTTTTTATTTAACCGATTTTCGTTTTAAAATAGCTGAGGTCTAGTGATTTGAGAATGTAAGTTAGCTCTCTGTGTTTGGGTATTTGAGCTTTATGCTATTTAATGTTGTATTTAATGTCTTGAAAATGAAATGCTACATCTGAAGGGGTTAAACTTCTATTCAACTGTAGTTTTTGGTGGAAAAGAACTCACTAAAACTGTGACTCAAACCAAAATGTCAATGTCTGTCCAAGTAATTGCAATGTGACTTTTTTGCACATCTCTCAGCTTTACTATTTCCCCTTTGATTAACAGTAAAAATTGTGATTTTCTAAATATGTGTTCCATGTGTGTTGTGGTAGATCAGAAAATGGATCTGCAGCAGAGCAACTGATCTCCAGCAAGTCACTGGTCACAGTGGGTGAGTGGAAAAAATGAACAGCTCCTTCCTTCTCAGTAACACGGCCACAGTTAAAGTGTCTTGAAATGCTCTTGAAGGACACGCAGCATGCAAAGAGGATCTCAGAGTTGTTAAGTCTTTGGTTTGTTCTCGCCGTGCAGACAGAAGGACGGAGACAGAAGAAAATAAATTAGCTTCTCTGTTGAGAATCCGGCCGCTGCACATCATCAGGATTTTATATGGTGTTGAATCACACGTGTTAGAAATTGCATGAAGACTCGGGCTGCAGTGACGATCAAACAGAATAGACTTTAAACATTACATATAATCATGAAAAGAAATCACAAGTAAGAAAAGTTTTCTCCTTTTTTAAAAACTCGCTTTAACCCCAAAAATTGCTTCAAAGGAAACATATCTAATTCATGAGAGTGCAAGTGTCAGAACTTCTAGAAATGTTTCTCTTAAGCAGGAAATTAAGGCTGGGCGATAAATCTGAAAAATTCATCACAATAAAGTGTTTCATTCCAGTCTATATTGATAATTACTGATCATTTTAATGACCTAGTTTTCATGTCATTTTGAATATAACCACTTTATTTATCAAAGCAAACGTGTAATAAACTTTTTTTTTCCTCACTGTGGGCTCATTTTTCACTGCAACATAAAGTCCTGCACCTCTATGGAGACAGAACAACCACGAAGAAGGAGAGAGAACTTAGAAATGTCTTCTGTGCAGTATGACAGAAATCAGTAAACAAGAAAAGTTAAATTTCTTTGATTATTCATTTTCGCAAAAAAAAAGAAAAACACCTGAAATCAACATTTTTCCAAGTGTCCACAAGTGTTGTTGGAAAAACATGGGAAAATAATGGAGGCTGCACATGCTGGAGATATTTAAATATTTACATGTTTACAGTCTCTGGAAACTTTTTCTCTCTACTTGGAGATAGCACTGTCTTTAAGACCCTACAGGGTCAAAATCTGCTTTTCCTGTGTTTTGTGGTTGTTATAAACTTGGAAGTGGAGGATAAAAGCTGTTAAGACATGAACACGTTTACTTCTGTCATTCCTAAAGCCTCCCCACAACTAGAGCCATGATGCATTTGTTTTATTGATTCCGCATGTTTCATTTTCTTCTCATCGTCATTTTGGACAAGTTTTGAGGAACTTTGAATACTTTCTTAAACCATTCTGGACAAGTTAATGCCCCTTTAGACAAATTTTGAGCCATTCTGTGGGAGTTTATGCAATTTCTGACTGTAGCCCTATTCTCGCGGGATAAGTATTACTTGGGGACCTCATGTTATAAATAAATTACCCCCTTACGTCAGCTTTTTATGTGTCCCATTCTCACGGGATAACCAAAGTCAGCTTTTCCCCAAGATTTTACTGACTTCCCCTGGATGATGTCAGCACGTTACGTATTGCGTAACATCCGTTCACTGATGCAGCCACTGTTTGCAAATGTTCTTGGTTATTGAGCTAGCTGTGTATCACAGTAGGCTAGAAATAGAAAACATTATTTACCCCACACACTGTCAGACAAGTGATCCACCATTTGGAGGTGAATTTGCTCCTTCTTTTCAGCCTTGTCTTTTTTTTTCCATACATGACGGGCTGATAAGCTCTTACCGGCCTGGGACCTAAAAGCACCTCTAAACACTCCAATGCAGCCTCCATCATTTGGCAAAAATTAATAAAAATGCGATTAGTAAACAAAAACCGCCAAAATGCCTGTGGAGTCCCGCCCATTTCTGGTCAAATCACTGAGATGCGTATTCTCACCGGATTAAAATTATCCCAGGACATCGGAGTTCAGCAAAATATAGTAGGTGATTTGGGAGGGAATTTCTACTTTCCAAATTACCGACATGGCCGATTCCCACGGGATTAACATCACTGACGACCTCAGCAATTATTACAAATTACAACAGGTCCCCAGGTAATACTTATCCCGTGAGAATAGGGCTTATGTTAAAGACGTTTTGACATTTTTTTTCAAGCATTTAGAAGAAGTTTGTTTAATTTTGGACACAGTTTGAGTAATTTTAAATATAAATTATTACATTTTTACAGTCTTTAGGGACATCTTCACTCTACTCTGAACATCAGCTGTAGAAAGATGTTTCATCATGCTGGATGTATCTTCCAACTACATGCTCCTCTGTATACTGATATTGAGCCATGCTGCATTTATTTTATATTTATATTGTATGTTTGATTTTCCTCTCAGTCTCTCTTGTCGTCTCCTCTCTGCTCTGTAGAAACACCACTTGCAGTTCACACAAATGATCTGTCGGTCACAGCTCATCATGACCGTTCCCTGGTAACGCACTCATTTGAAAGTTTTGCACTTTTTAATTACATTTTCAAGGTTCAGTAATTAAAAGTTTGTTTGTTAAAAGTTTTACGTACCCTCTGCGTCGACTCAGAATCTACATCTATTATTTTATTGCCCAGGCCTGTGAGGAATCACTACAGCTCCACGAAAAATCTTCAATTTTTACAGTAATCATATCAAGTGGTTATTTTAAATGACTTGGAATTGGATTGTGAACTAACCTACACCTGCATTTCACCATCTGCTGTACAGATAAATGAGAGAGAGAGGATCTAACCACTTTCTGTCAAAATTTGATGGATCTATTGTTCTCCGTACATAAATTAGCATACATTATGGAACCCCCCACCCCCTCCCACCCCTCCCCTCTCCCACCCCTCCCACCCCCGATCCGTGGGGGAAGTAGTGACCGCATCATAAATTAGCATACATTATCGGACGTCCCGAGTGCGGCGGCGATTTTGAACCGTTTAATGCTGCAAAAAGTGCCTTATAAGCGCACATATTCTCAGTCTGCCCCATACACACAAATGGGAAAGAGGCGTCACATTTTGCACAATAAAGAGGCTATTTTCCCCCCGATCCGTGTATGGCTGGGAAGAGCGCATTGGTGATAGACCCAGACGGATGTATGACCTCTGATTTATCACGCATCATTACCGGGTCCGTCTTGACTGAAAGCTGTTTTTTTAAGCGAAGAATAACATTGTTCTGGTAGCGTTTTAATATGCAGGAAAATGAGCTCGCAGGAGTCTGGGGGTAGCATTTATTTTATCCCTTCATGCAGACCCATAGTAGAAAGGACACTGTTATAATTTAACTTGAGAAATCCTTTTTTTTTTTTACTACTTCTACTACTACTACTACTACTACAACAACAACAACAACTGTGTGCTACTGGTACTTACCGAGATGTCTGTGGAAAGTGGTGTTGATGGAGCGTCGATGATTAGTGAGACGGTTGTGACTATTTTACAAAACTCTGAGTCTGCCCCCGGTCGTCCGACAAAGACCTCGGTATATGTGCGTCGAACTCAGAAACCACCGTCAGAGTCTTTACACGAGGAATGGTCTTTAAATCGTTATGGAAGTCGTGGTAGTTGGGGCTATGTATTCAAGTATGAGACGGGAGAACTGTGTTTGTACCAACGAGATGAGGGTAAAACACTGGGGAGCGCAACAAAGCAGGTTACGCTATCTTCCACCGACTGGGGAGTGTTGCGGCTGATTAATCCAAAGAGCTGTCCTGCGAAAAAGCGAGTGTGTGGTGTCGGATCTTGTTCGGATGAATTTTCTGCAATTTGGTTAACGAAAACCTCGGGCGGTTGTCGTACATACTGTCGCGCCCGTTATACTAGAAGGGGTGGTTTGGTTTGTCATAGTGAGTGCCAGAAGCAGGAGGAAAAGGACAATTTTGTCCTGGAAACTTTCAGCTCAGAGTGCGGAGTTTATCACACCGTGCTGGATCTGCCCACAATGGCATGGAATGAGAATATGAGGGAAATGAGTGACAAAATAGACTCACTCTTTCACAGTTGTCGCGATTGGAAGGATAATCTGGTGATGAAAAGAGACCACGCCCCACACGGACGCTCGTTATAAAGAGAGAGAGACGCTTTCTTCCAAACGAGACTGAACATTACACCCTCGCTAAGAAAAAATCCGTCGCTAAAAAAGAAAAAACAATGGAGGGGAAAAAACAGAGCAGCCGTGTTCGCAGCCCTATCCCGGGATGTATGCGCCGACTCGACTTTGGGTCTTTGCAGCTCTCACCTGAATCGCTCGCGGTGCTTACGGAGATCTCCCTGGCGGTTTCGCCCGAATCACCCCCGAGGCCTACGGAGCTTTCCTCAGAACCGCCTGCTTCACAGTCCCTGGAGGCTTCGATCATCACACCATCGCAGTCACCTACATCTGACTCAGATTCTGGCACCCAGACTCCGCCCCGTACCCCGTCATTGGAGACCCTCCCTCGAACCCCGCCCAGCACCTCCGCGGCAAATCATTCAGCTCCACCCTCACCAGGGGAGGGCAGCGAGGGGGACGCGATTGACGGGGCGTTGTCAAAGGCCTTCTTTGAGGTGGTAAAAACGGCCGTACTTTATCTCCTCGAATCAGTTCTGGCAACATTCAGGGAAGATTGCTACGGTTGCCAGGTCAATCATCCTAGCCAAAAAGAGCACCCGTGCCTGGACACCGCTGAACACGGTTTTTACCAAGACAACTTTCACACCATCATCCACAAGCTCTACACTCCCAACTTTGTCCCCGCCATCCAGTACCTCTTAACCCTGCATAACTTCCCCACGGAGGAGCGACGCATCAGAGCCGCCGCCGGGGATATTTTGTTCGAGCTGACATCACAACCGTACATCAGGCAACCCATCGACCGCATGTACGAAGCTGTGGAGAAATCCCAGAGCACCGTCAGATTTGCGGACCTTGAGACCATGGTCGACATTTGGAAGCACCACAAAAACTAAAGATCTGCAAAAACTTTTGAAGCGATGGGTAATTACGGGGTAAAACTTGTAACCAATTTGGAAAGACACACGACCGTGTTTCGTCTCATAGAACTCTTGACTCAGGCGATTGAGAACAGAGTTTCAGCCGTTGGAGAATTAAACGTGCAACACGCAGTTAGATCGGCGGACGTTGAGAGACTGGAAGATATGATGGAAAAGGTCAGAACCATCTCTTTTTTTCCACCTTGGTGCGAGATGGTGCGTCGTACCGCTTCTGCCGGCGAACCTGATCTGTCAATTATCTTTGAAAACATTTTAAAAGAACTGGTGAAGGATGTTCTCAAACCCTGGCACATGTTCGCTTTTTATACTTTATTCGTCGATGTCATATGTGAACGTCTGCAAAACAACCACCCTGTAAACATCCGAGCCGAACTGAAAAAATTACATTATAGTATCATCCATGAAGTAGATAACTCTGTCTTAGCTCAGACTTTAGATGTGATAAAATGTGAGTCGTAGGTTTTGTGTGTCAAGAAATGTTTTAGTTCAAGAAATGTTTTAGTTCAAGAAATGTTTTAGTTCAAGTTTTCATGTACAGTTTGTTTTTAAAAATAATAAAAAAAATGTTAGTCGTAGGGTTTTTGTGTGTCAAGAAATGTTTTTTAAAAATAAAAAAAAAATGTTAGTCGCAAGTTTTCTGCGTCAAGACTTTTTAATTCTGACGTCAGCGACATCTAATAAAGAAGCTCTACACAGTATTTTTCTCTCACTCAACCGTCAACATGTCTGAGAAACGCCTCATGAAACAAGTGTATTATGACCCAGCACACCCGGGTAGCTTTGGAGGAGTAGAACGACTTCGCAGGGGCTTGCAGAATGAAACGGGGAAAGTGGTCGGGCTTGAAAATGTCAAAGACTTTTTATCCGAGCAGGATACTTATACGTTACATAAACCCGCTAAAATACATTTTATTAGAAACAGGGTTTTTTCCCCACGCCCTCTAAACCAATTTCAAGCTGACTTGTGTGATATGCACGCTTTAGCAGAGTATAATGACGGGCATAATTATTTACTGACCGTCATAGATGTGTTTTCCAAAAAGGCTTATGTGCGAGCTTTGAAGAGAAAAACCGCGGCCGAGGTGGTAAAGGCCTTTGAATCGGTCTTTGAAGAAAGTCAGACGCCTGTAAAACTACAAACTGATGCGGGGAAAGAATTTTTCAACAAGAGTTTTGAGACACTGATGAAAAAACACAGTATCACACATTTTTCAACAGCCAGCGACCTCAAGGCCTCAGTGGTTGAAAGATTTAACCGTACTTTAAAAAGTAGAATGTGGCGATATTTTACAGCAAACAACACGTTGCGTTACCTAGATGTCTTACAAGACTTGGTAAAAAACTATAACCGCAGCTATCACAGTAGTATTAAAATGGCACCTGCAGAAGTGACATCAGAAAACACCGCTCAAGTATTTCAAAACCTGTACGGTACCCTCGGTCCGAGGGGCGGAATAACAACAAATTTCAAAAAGGGTGACCTAGTCAGGATATCAAAGCTGAGAGGTGTGTTTGACAAAAAATACGAACAGAGTTTTACCGACGAAGTGTTTACAGTGTCTGAAGCGTTACCGCGCATTCCCCCGATGTATAAATTGGAAGACTACGACGGAGAACCCATTCAAGGCTCATTTTATGAGGCAGAGTTGCAAAAGGTAAAAATGGGCAAAGACAGAGTCTACCACGTAGAGAAGATTCTGAAAGAACGTACCGTAAGGGGTGAAAAACAAGTTTTTGTACGGTGGAAAAACTGGCCCGAAAAATTCAACAGTTGGGTCAAGGCCTCTGATTTAAAAAATGTATAAGAACAAACGCGTGCACGTCACAACCATCATTCCATCATGGATCAACTGAGCAACGAGGGGTTCTACATCACATTACCCTCCAACGCCAGCGCAGATGTGTTTAAGAATAACACCAGTTCTTCCTTTCACGTTGATTTGGCCCAGCACCTAGATTTAGAGGGTCCCTGGCAGGTGGCTTTAACGGAGATTTCGTATCCTCATACCTGGTTTAATGTTCCTATCGAAACGGGGTACTTTGAGTGGAGGGAGAAACCTAAAGGAGCCGAGAGCGAGGTCCATCGTCAAAAGATTAGAGGGGGATACTACTCAAACTTGAATCAGCTGACGGGTGAAATGAACGCTTTTTTAAAAAAAATAGGAGCCGACGTTCAGATGGTCCTTAGCACCATTCAAAAAAGATATGAATTTCAAGCGGGAGGACAGTACCATCTGCGTTTTTTCCCTCCTTTGGCTTACATGCTAGGGATGAAACCGGGGGAGTGGTTTACCTTTGAGGAAAGGATGGCTCCCTACCCTGCGGATATAAAAGCTGGCCAGTATCACCTCTACTGCTATAGTGACGTTGTGCGTCATCAGGTGGTAGGTGACGCTTACGCTCCGCTCCTGAGAATTTTGGACGTTAAAGGAACTTTTGGTGACGTCGTTACCCAGTATTTTAACCCTGCCTATTACCTACCGGTAGCCAAGAACCATATTGAGAGCATTCTCATACAGATTAAATCGGACCAAAACCACCCCATCAATTTCACTTTTGGCAAGACCGTCGTCAAATTGCATTTTAAACCCGTTCCATCTCAACGCTCTGTGTGAGAAAAAAAAAATGGCTATGTTGAGAGAAGATCCTCACCGTTTTGTGAGTTACTATGAAAATCAAGTAGGAGGTACTCTCCCTGGTTTCTACGGGTCTCCTGTCATGTACGGGAGAGGTATAGGCTCTATATTTTCAAAACTGTTTCGGTTTGTGGCCCCTCTGGTAAAGAAAGGTTTTAGCATAGCTAAACCTCACCTGGCTTCGGCCGCTAAAAACATAGCCTCTGATGTGCTAAGCCACGCCGTTAATAAAGTACAAGGCCATCGAGAGGACGTCCAGGAAGGTTCAGGAGGTATCATGGTCTTGTCACGCAGGCTGCAAAGGCGACCTCCGGGGCGACGCCTCTCAACATCCTCTCATAAAGGCCGACGCGGTAAAAAGAGCAAATCAGTCGGTAGAAGCAGGCGTGCAAAGAGGAAGTCTGTGCGGGACACGGATATATTTTAAACGGGTCAAAAAAAAAGAAACATGGCTCTAATACATCACAAATCTCCAGAGTGCACCCTCGCAGAGCTGGATTTATTTTCAGCACCGATGACACAACTCAGTATCGAAGACAAAATCTACACGGAAATCTCCCCCATCTCTGCCGTTACCGACGGGGGACCCATAGAGTTTTTTATCCCCGGAGACGGCGAGAAGTATCTGGACCTGAATGATACTTTACTACACGTTCGCGCTAAAATTACAAACTTGAACGGTTCTAATTTGGCTAATGACGCCGCTGTGGGTCTCATCAACTACCCCCTGAACACCATTTTCGATCAATGCGACGTTATTCTGGGGGATAGATTGATCTCACAGTCCAGCGCCACACATCCCTACCGCGCCATCATCGAGGCTCTACTCAACTTTTCAGAAGACACCCTCAAGAGTCAGTTTAGCGCCGGTCTTTTTTACAAAGATACCGCCGGTGCTGTGGACTCTATAGTGACCTTGAACGGTCCTAATAGGGGGCTATGTAAGAGAGCCGGTTTCACCGCCAATTCCTCCGAAGTACACTTATTCGGCCCTCTCCACGGGGACATATTTTTTTCAGAGAGACTCCTTTTAAACTCTGTTGACTTGAGAATTAAATTGACCCGCGCCAGCGATGCATTTTGCCTCATGGGGGCTGAGAACTCCACCTTCCGTCTGAAAATATTAGGGGCCTCTTTGTTTGTTAAAAAAGTGTCTGTGTCCCCGGCGGTACGTCTGGGACACGCGGCAGCCCTGATGAAAGGTAACGCTCTGTACCCCCTGTCGCGCGTTAACGTGAAAACATACTCCATCCCCGAAAACTCTAGAATATGTACGCAGGAAAACCTCTTCCTGGGCACTATGCCTAAATATGTGGTTCTGGGCATGGTGCATCATGAGGCTTTTACAGGGAAAAGAAACCTGTCCCCCTTCCATTTTCGCCACAACAACGTTGAATATCTGGCCCTGTGTCAGAACGGCAGACAAATTCCGGCCAAGGCCTTCCAGCCCCAATTTAACAACGGGTTAGCCGTGAGAGAGTTTTACAACATGTACCTGGCCACCGGGAGACATCTTAAAGATTTACCCCTGGGTATAGACCGTGAGGAATTTAACAACGGATACTCGCTGTTTGTGTTTAATCTCAACCCCGCCGGCGATAACGACGCCCTGTCCACGGTCTCAAACGGCAGTTTAAGACTGGAGATGAGATTCAGAGAACCGCTCCCCGCCACTACCACGTTAATCATCTACGCCTGTTACGACTCTGTTCTTGAAATAAATTCTAAAAGAGAAGTTTTGGTGGATTATTACTAAACCATGGACAATCTTCAGCTGGAGAATCTTTTGCATCGTCTGCTGGGAGACGTATTTTGCGGCGTGTGGGCCTCTGACCAACTCTCTCTGCTGAAGCAAAACTTCAAACCTCCGGCTTGTTTTATCGTCAACACACACCCGGGGCACATGCCTGGGGAGCACTGGTTGGCTCTAACTTTGGAAAAGAAAAATGAAGCCACCTTTTTTGACTCTTTTGGATTCCCTCCCGACTTTGTACACTACCCTCCGAACATATTAAAGTTTCTGGATGATCGTGCTCAAAACATCAGGTATCACACAGGTCAATTGCAACACCCCCTGTCGAACGTTTGCGGTCAACACTGTGTTTTTTATCTCTGCCAAAGGGCCTTCGGATTATCTTTTGAACAAGCGTTGTCTTTGTACGGCGATGATGTGATAAAAAATGACCTGAAAGTGTACAACTTTGTGAAAAAATATCAACGTTGTATTAGAAATGAATCCGGCTGCTCCCCGGAACAGGGGAGTTGCTCTTTACAGCTGTTTAGAGAATGCTATACTTTTTAAAATACTTTTTGTTTCTTTATGTCATCTTGTCACGTCTTAAAAATTTCTTTTTGTTAGTTGTTGGAAAAAAAAAACAAAAAAAAAAACACTGTACGCTTAAAATAAGATGAATAAACGCTTTATTGATGAAAGACAAAAAAAAAGTGTGTTTACAATTATTTATCATGACATGCTAATCCAGCGTGGGGACAGAATGATTTGTTTTCTGTTTCTGCGCAATCTAGTCTCTGGTCTAAAGTTCTCTTTTTCTTCTTCTTCCTCCTCATCCGTCTCGTGGGGTCTTATCCAACGCGGGGATAGAGTGACTTGTTTTCTGCTTCTGCGCAATCTAGTCTCTGGTCCAAAATCTCTCAAACCCTCTTCTTGTTCTTCACCCCTCTCCTGAGGCACGGTCCAACGCGGGGATAGAATGATTTGTTTTCTGCGGGTCACAACGGGTGTGCCGTAACGATTTTCAAAACTCTGCAACCCGCCCTGTTTGAGGGACTGATATTGATCGCGTGCACGGGGGTTTTTCACAGAGGATAATGGAATATTTAGTTCGGACAGAGTATTTAAAAATTGTGACCAGCCGGTCGGTGGTGAGGTTTTTTTGTAAGACGATGAGAGATGTTTAAATAAATCAATCATATGAGACCCGGTTACAACATTTCCCTTATGAAGAAATTCCCCCTTTGAATTCCATCCACTGTCACTGTCGGATAATTTGGTCAAAATGTAGTCGGCGTTTCTGCGATCTCGCGAGGGAAGGCTTTTTAAAACATCGTCGGCCGTATTGTCAAATCCTCTGGCGGAAGGAGAAAATGTCCGCGCGCCGGTGTCTCGGGGGTCTGTCTCCCCAGTCTGATCCTGCAGCGTGAGAGTCACCCGTCTCTGGTCTTTCCTGTCCTGTTTCATGAGGGTCAGATATCTTTGTAACAAGGCGTTGTATTTTTTAATTTTTTCATAAGAACTCAGTCCAGGCTCTTGTAATACGGCCCTCATTCTGTCATCCAGATCATCCTCCGCGGTCTCGTTGATGGTAGGACCGGGGCCGGGGCGAGTGAGATGATTTAACTGATGCGGGGAGATGAGAAACATTTTCTGCGCCTTCTTTAGAGTCATTTTCTCTGAAGGAGCCCTCCTACCAGGTTTCCGATGATGGGTACGGCGGCGGAGAGCAGGGGTAAAAGAAAACCTCCAGACTGCTTTTTTAAAGCCCGGTGTTTATGCTTTAAACCGACTCTCTTATCGGCCAGCAGTTTAATAATTTTTTTCTGCCTTTTCAATTTTTTAAATTGTGTAGGAGATAGAGGGATGTTTCCCTTCAAAAGATTTAAAGCAATCTCACACAGCGCTTGAATAAGGTCCGGAGAACTGTGAATGAGAATGTCTTTACGCTTCATGGGCGAAGCGTGGTACAGAGCCCTGAGTAAGGGTGCGTTCCGTTTTATACGGGCCGACATGTTGATCTAAGACGCTGTTTTTGGAACATAAACGGTCGGCTGTTGGTGAGGAAGTACACCGGTCCTCAGTCTGTATCGTTCTGGACACGTAGGTGTGAGGTCGACCAATAAATACCCGTAAGGTTCTTTAGTAGCGTCTTCAAAGCTCTCTAAAAGAACGCCTTCTGTGAAGGGAACATTTGATGAGCTAATATGTTTATCTGCAGCTTATCCCGGGGGTTTTTAAACATGACGAGATAATTGCTGTTCAAACTGATGGTGCGACTGAATTTGCCTCGGTGAAACACATTTTGAGTTAGCATGATAACACTCATGAGCTTATGGTGGCGTAGCTGGGTGAAGACTTTAACGACCTCGGGATGGTCGGAAGCTTGAAAAATGACGTCGTCCAGAATGACCAAATGTGTTTTATCGGGCGGAAACAAGTTTTCATCTTCAAAAGAATCAGGCAGTCCTTCAACAAATTTAATGTTTTTATTCATCTTTTGCAGTACATCGTACATGGGCTGAAAAGAAGTGTAAATCCAGACAATGTTTTCGGGTACCCTGTTCATCACATGTTCACAGTGTTCCAGTACATTTTTAACAAAATAAGTCTTTCCGCAGCCTGAGGGCCCGGCGATCAAACATGAAAAAGGAAAGATGAACCTCGGTTCGAAATCAGTTTCCTCCGTAACAGCGAGGTGTGACATTTTTCAGTAACCAAAAGGCAAAGATGTTCCGTCAGCGAGGAGGCGTCGTTTGTCATACACCACCCTAAACTTTTTCTGAAATGTCGTGTTCTTTAAAACAAACCCTGTTTTATAGCGCACAATGTTGTGCTGCGGCGTTTCAATCACCCTCTGCAGTGAATTGTGTTGAAAACCCTCCACAAGCTCTCTGATGCTGTCAAAGTTTACACGCTCGCAGCATTCAAGCGTCTGAGTGATACCTTTGACGCGCACTGCCGTTTTTTTATTATTTTTAGTTTGATAAGCGTAGCTTTTGGGGCCGGCGGCCACAAACTCCTGAATGCTGTCACCCTCCAGCTCGTCCGTCAAGTCCCCCAGATAATTTCCCAACTCTAGAGGCCTCTCCCCCTCCTTGACCACATAAATCAGGCTGTCTGTGTCAATGTAGAGAACCCTCTCATGCAGCTTTTCTAGATAGCCGTACAGCTTTAGTCTAGCGTGCGCTGTGGTGAATGCGGCTACAAAAACATTACTCCGTTTACCCGGAGGTTGAATGCAGCGGTCGGTGTATTTCCATTGGAGTAAAGCTCTGTCGTTGTCAAGGATTTGAAAGTACTCTACTTTGTATTTACCGGAAAACAGATAGTTGAAAAACTGTTCGGGTTCTGTGACGATGCATGTCTGAAGCAGATTATGCCTCTGTGCAAATTTCCCCCAGAGGCTGTTGAGACATAGTTTAGCCACCTGTCTTTTCACAGGGTTTTTCTCAATTTTGGCTGGGTCCAATAGAATGTTTTGATGAGCCTGATAGTCCCTGATGTATTTCTCCCTGCCGACCTCATCTGTGGCCTCGGGAGGATACCCCGAAGCTTCTTGCTTCCCCTTCAAAAACGTGTGTATGTAGTCTACAAACACCCTGTCGCTACTCTCAGGAAAGTGCCACACCTCCGTTACCCGACCGACTCTGTACCCCAGCTCCAAGGCTTTGTGAAACTCCACACTCACCCATACCCCCGTTAACGCTCTGGCCTCATCGTCGTGATGACAGGGGCCCTCTTGATGGTTATTTTCTGCGCAGGTGCTGCAAAGTGTGAAGACGAGTTTACCGTTTGAGGTTTTGTAAGGTAAAACGGGGAAAAAGAGCCCGCGTGGTGGGTAGACGGTGGCTCGGATGAAACCAAAGTACTCTCTAAGATCACCAAAATCATTGTAGATGATGGTTGGGTGACCTAGTGGGTAAGAACACGTGCTGTTAACAAATGGATACAGAGAGGTCACGTCGGCGTAGTAAATAGTTTCTCCTTGCCCGGCCGTGTGTCTCAACTTTAGAGCGCACGTTCTGCCCCCGTAAAGAGCTTTGCGTGGGGAAAGAGGCTCGGGGAAATTAAAAACCTTGAGAAACTCTTTTACCTCCGCACATGATTTTTTCATCTCATCCCACTCGTGTTCTCTCATGACAACAACGCGGACCCCGTGTTCAGATTCCAACCTGCGTACTCTCTCCTCCCCGGCCACATGCAGTTCCCCGAAGGAAACGCCTCTCAAAGGACAGGTCTCAGCGGGGGAGAAACAACTGGGACACCCGTGGTAAAAGCAACCGTGAAACTCCCAAACGCATTTTACACCGTCAACCTCTGCATAACCGTCTACAAAAAAAGACCCGAGTTGTTTTTCTCCAGAGTTGAGGGAGTGCCGGATAAAGATTTTCTGTTTGTGCATGACCCACTCTAACCACTGAATGGAGGCCTCAGAGAATCTTTTACACTTCCCTCTGTACTCATAAGGGCACGGTATGGCGAGAGTATTGGGCCGCAGAAATTTGGTGAGAAACACCTTCATGCAGGCTGAGGCGATGGTGACGGAGCTGAAAGGGTCCACACCCGTCTCGCTGAGAAACTGTTCTCTGAATCGGACGCAGGCCTTGGACAGAATGTCAACGTCATTTTTACAGTAACGCACAGCCTCCTCCCTAAAGTTGAAGGTGCCGCGACTGACTTGACCGTACCACTCAAAAAACTCTTTCTGTTCAGACTGCGACATGCGTTCTACGCCGTATTCGGTCGGTGGAGGATAGACTCCCACATACCAGAGACGCTTCTTTGAGCTGAATCGGTGTGGAAAATACCCCTTGATCTGGTCTGCGAATCCCAGAGCCTTTGGCATAGCACCGAGCCGCATGGTTAGGAAAGACAGAGAGTCGATGAATTTTAGCCGATAATGAGGCTCCTCAAAACTGAGAAGTTTACTTCCGGTCATGAGAATCTGCTGCGGTACTACACCTTCTTTCAGCATGTCTCTCAAAATCAGGTAGCCGTCAAATCCTTTAGCATTATGTGCTATAAAAACATTTCCCCTGTACCGGTTACTCCTGAAATGCAGAAGAAAATGTTTAACGCACTGCAGACCATAAAACACCTTCTCTGTACCCGTCGATGTTTTTGCACAGACTAGAAAGGGGACGTGCTCGCCTTTCTCATTCGCAAATGTTTCAAAGTCGTAAAATACCAGACCGGGTTGCTCGTTGACAGGTGACAGCGGCTGTATGTAGCACCTGTGATCACCTACGAGTACGTCGGACCCGGACGGTAATTTCTCTCCACAGATTTTGCATTTGGTGTTGCAGCTATGCATTGCCTTGCCCGTCTGCAAATTCACATAGAAGCACAGATTACATTGCGTACATTTTTTCACCAGGTCGCACAGAGCAGACGGTTGTCTGGTCAGGTGACTCTGTTTGACCTCTTTGTGTCTGGCAAAGCACAAGGCCGAACGACACACCCTGTGACAATCGGGGCATTGTAAGGGTCGGAGGTCTTCGGTAGGACAGACGGGATCGTTACAAACCTGACAGTAACCTCGACAACTGTGCACGTAGGGGCAGTCGAAACCCTTGTAACAGTGCAGGCACACAAATTTTCTACCCATAAAGGCTTTGAGGTTCTTTATACCGTAGTAATGATTTTGAAGTAGGAATAAAAATAACGGACTTGAGCGATCTGGGTAGTCGGTCTCAAAATGTGAGAGGGGTTGGCTGTGAGATGTTGGATAAAATATCACAATTTTCCGATTGATAATTTTTTCAAATCTGCTCACATCACTAAAGGTGACGGGGGTCTGCTCATCAAGGCCTGCTAGACGTTGCAACTCACGGGCCTTCATCTCACAGTAGTGAACCGTTTGATCCTGGTACATGAGATGAGCTAGACTGATGGCAAAGCAGAGCTGGTCGTTACGACTCAGTACAATGTACAGGCAACGTTTTTTCTTGCTGAGAATTTCACAATGTAGAGTTTTTTCCAGTTTACGTTTGGCACCCCCTCTAGGGTTCCTAACAACCTGAACAACAAATTCCACATTTTCATCCGCGACAACGCTGTTGTTAGACTGCACTAGCCGGTCAAGCAAACCCTCAAAAACAGGCAGAACATTTCCCCCTTGATCGTCCGCAACAACGGAGACGTGGTCTCGCACGTTTTCACCTACCACCTCCAGCTGAATGACGTCGTTGCGTCTAGCATGTAATTCAGCCTCTCGAGATAACCCGTGAATGATACCCATCACATTGAGATAAAACTGTGCAAGATTTGGCTCATCACCGGGTTCAGGGACCTTCAGAGATCGCCTCATGACCACTGTGTTAAAGCGATCGTGTGAAGTAGATCTGGTCTCACCGTCCACCAAACCGCTACCTCGCTGACTTTGTGACTCTTCTGAAGAAGAGGCAGGCGGTAAAACAATCTCAGTCAAATCATTTTGAGGCTCCGTCAGATGGGTTAAATTCTGAAGAGCGAGTTCGATCGGTCTCAGAGGATCGTGTGGTTCTTTTGGACAAGAGCTGTTTTGTGGTTCTTCTGAAGAAGAAGAGGGCGGTAAAACAAAATCATTTTGAAACTCCGTCAGATGGGTTAAATTCTGGACAGCGAGTTTGATTGGTCTCAGAGGATCGTGTGGCTCATTTGGAGAAGAGCTGATTTCTGGTTCTTTTGGACGAGAGCTGTTTTGTGGTTCTTCTGAAGAAGAGACTGATGGCAAAACAAAATCATTTTGAGGCTCTGTCAGATGGGTTAAATTCTGGAGAGCGAGTTCGATCGGTCTCAGAGGATCGTGTGGTTCTTCTGAAGAAGAAGAGGGTGGTGAAACAATTTCTGCGTCATAAATTTCATTTGGGCTATGCGCTACATCTATGTGAGAAGAGGTAGAATTTAATTGTTCTACAGCTATGACTATTTCATTAGGAACAAGGTCTACTTCTTTATCCATATTTTTTTTTTGCATCTACCTTCTCTCGCACAAGACTAAAAAAGATGAGATGAGCGGTTGCACCACTTGACAGAGCATCTGAAGAGTGGCGAGAGACTGATGATGATGATGTTGGGAACGTGGTCGTCCCCTCAGACGTGGTGGGTTTGGTTCCTCATTTAGAACCAACGGCACTTGGTTAGAAATATGCGCCACGTTTTGCCGGACTTCTGTAAAAAAAAAGAAAATGTAAAAAGTGTGTTTTGTTTTCATGGACTGCAACTTTTTTCAAAACCATAAAAAAAACATACCTTCAAACAATTGTCTGACGACTCCATTTTGGTTTTTACCCAATTTTCTACGCCTTTGCACAGGTTTATGCGGTGCTCTGAGTACCGCGGGTACTGGGGATGGTGTTTGGGGTACAGGAGATGAGGACTGATTCTCAGCCTGAAATCTCTGAGGCTGCTGCGATGGTGTTTGGGGTACAGGGGATGAGGACTGATTCTCAGCCTGAAATCTCTGAGGCTGCTGCAATGGTGTTTGGGGTAGAGACAGTTCTTCCACCTGATCTTGACCCGATGGTGGGGTGTCTGGGACGATGATAGCGCCGGGGGATTCTAAAACCAAATGACAAATGTTGGAAAATCAGAATCAGGTTGGTGACAGGATGGATGACAGACACGCACCGCCCTCTAAGCACTACGTATGTACACACGGACCAATGAGAACAGAATATGACAGACACGCACCGTCCCCTAAGCACTACGTATGTACACATGGACCAATGAGAGACACGCACCGCCCCCTAAGCACTACGTATGTACACACGGACCAATGAGAGACGCGCACCGCCCCCTGAGCACTACGTATGTACACAAGGACCAATGAGAACAGGCTACCTCACAACTGGGGCGGTGCAAACTCTGTTGACGGAACATGTGATTTTCATTTGAACGCTGGAGCGCTAAGAGAAACATCCTCCCGACTCATAAAACTTTTTTTAAAAGTGTTTTCGATCGGAAAACTAAAACATGAAGACTCACCAGGCTCTGCCCTCCACACCGTAAGGTTTTTTGGATACCGCTGCGGAGTTTCGGCCGAGTTCTGACTATCGGGGACCGCCGGAACCAGAGCCCCGGTGGCGGCCGGCTGTGTCGTCGCCGGAGGCCCTTGCGGTCCCGATTCGCCGGCGTGGCTTGGTCCGGGGGATGGCGGTGCCGTAGGTCTCTCTGCCGGATTCACCGGCTCGTCTGCCGGGCTGACATTTGCGGTTTCAGCCGCTCCTTCTCCTTCTTCAACACCCGGCCACGGGATGAAAACGGACTCCAGAACCTCCAGATCTTCCAAATCCTCCGTCTCGATCTGGCTGGGTAAGTCTTTTGCTATCGCATCAAAATCTGTAAACATTTGTTCTTGTTACATTTCTTGTTAAAATAGCGGACCTATTTTTAAACAGACACACACACACACACACACACAACTTACCAGAATCTGTCAGGTGACAAATACACCCGTTGTCTTCCGCTGCTGGGAAGTAAGAAAATAATAATACGTAGTATAATATACTTTTTTTAATAAAAAGAAAAACTTTACAATACAGAGACATTAATAAATTCTTACCAGGGTGTCTCGGTGGCGAATGAATCTCGGCCTGAACTTCTAAAAAAAAAACAAACAAAAAAAAAAAAACAGAGTGTAAACATCTTAAGCCGATGTATATCAAGAAACACTGCAGAACATTAAATAATGCTTACCTAGGCGTCTAGGTGGTGGTGGTGGTGGTGGTGGTGGATAGATGCTGGCTCTAACTTTAAAAAAAACACAGAGTGTAAACATCATATGCCGATGTATATCAAGAAACACTGCAGAACATGGTGATAAAGTTGTGATAAAGTTGGGTCTTACCGCGGGTCATGTCTGCTTGCTTGCTTGCCGGTCAAATTCTACTTGTTTGTCTCCTCCGGAGAACGTGATTTTATAGACAAAATTGGCGCGATCTTCTCTTATTCCCATGTTTTTAAAAAAGAGAAATAATAATGGACCTGTCTTCCTATATTCCCACATATTAAAACGATACCAGAACAATGTTATTCTTCGTTTAAAAAACACAGCTTTCAGTCAAGATGGACCCAGTAATGATGCGTGATAAATCAGAGGTCATATGTCATAGTCTGGGTCGATGACCAATGCGCTTTTCCCACACGGATCTGGGAGAAAATGCTCTTTATTGTGCAAAATGTGACACCTCTTTCCCATGTGTGTGTATGGGGCAGACTGAGAATATGTGCGGTTATAAGGCACTTTTTGCAGCATTAAACGGTTCAAAATCGCCGCCGCCGCACTCGGGACGTCCGATAATGTATGCTAATTTATGATGCGGTCACTACTTCCCCCACGGATCGGGGGTGGGAGGGGTGGGAGAGGGGAGGGGTGGGAGGGGGCGGGGGTTCCATAATGTATGCTAATTTATGTACGGAGAACAATAGATCCATCAAATTTTGACAGAAAGTGGTTAGATCCTCTCTCTAATGAGTTTCAGAAAGCTGTGATGTTGGGTTTTAATTAAGAAAAAAAAAATCACATTGTACCTCCGCTGTGTAAAAAAACTCAAATCTGGGTTTATGACAAACATTTTTTCTCTGCTCCAATTATTGCTCTGCCAAGTGAGCCACCAAAACACCGTCTTCTTTGTCGCTACAACACGAGTAGATAATTACAGGTTTGTTCTCCAAATGAAATCCTCAGCACACGGCCTATTATAGTCTCTCAGTGGAGCATCAGAAAAGGCTGACGTGGCAGATCCCTGTAGCCTCCCTGATAAGATTCACTCCGCAGCGTGTAGAGGACAAGCCGCCGATTGTAAACAGCCCGGCTTGTTTTTGATCTTTTTCACCTGGACAGCGCAATGCCCAGGACGCTCATTTTCTGAGCGAGGCTTTAGCTTTTACAGGTCAGCTCAGTTCAGCATTAGAACACAATTAATGTGGCCAAACATACCTGTGGGAGTAATTCAGAGCCTGTCTGACCTTGGCTGGAAAAGTGACCCTATAAAGGAGCAACATGAAAGCCCTGAACTGTGATCAACGTCGCTGTCCACTTAATACACTCTGGGGGGTTTTGTTAAAGTGTTCGCTGGAAAATAACTATTGAAAGGTGGTTGGGTTTTTCCTTTGCGGTGCGATTTCCATCTCCTGCCACCCTGAAAAAACGGTTCAGAGGATTAAGAGGGCTTTTTATTCACAAATCTTAGATTCTTTTTCTTACGTATGAACTCTAAAAGGCCCACAACTGGGAATTTGATTGAACTAACAGCTGCTTTCATGCTGCAAATAAAGACGTCCGAGCATGAAGACGGACAAACCGCTGGACCCGACTCAATTATCATTCAAGGATATCTTGCAGAACAGCATTTTCAGTCCAGACAAAGTCATCATAAACTCCACACCAAGGTTGTCCTAAAGTCACCAGCAAGTCACTCCTGCTCAACAGTCCCTGCCAGCCTTAGCAAACAAAACGTCTTATCCAGGCCTCATCTGAATGACATGGAGATAATTATCGAGGTGGGCCTCATCGGAATTCATTAGAAGCCCCTTTCTCTATGAGACAATGTGACTATTATGTCAAAATCCCTGTCAGCTATTTTTATCATATCTGCCGCTGATCTGGTTGTCAGTGAATTCATAGGGAGGTAATTACCTCACACTCAGGAAAAATTGGGCGGAGACGGACAGACGGAGGGAGGGAGGCTCTGGCACAAACCAACACCCCAGGGCTGTCTGACTACAGGAGACAGTTAAAATGTACGAGATAAAATCTGGGAGACAAGGAAATTTATGATTACTGTGTCACCCCAAAGAGATGGAAAGCTGTGGAAAGCTAAATGTCAGCAGCGGCTATGAGTTTGATTAACCACATTTCCCAGAACAAAGCTGAAGGCAAACTGTGAACCGCTGCAGTTCAGAGAGTTGCACCTCTGAAATCAGTCTCTGGTGGAGAAAGGCTGAAAACAAGTTGTTTTTTAACTTGAAACATGAATTTGGTCTTCTGTGTGATGTCAGACTGTCCCAAACCACTCCTCAACAGTATATACCTATTTTTATTGACATTTGTTTCTAGTGATTATCATACATAGAGCTCAAGACAACCATGTTAGTCAGTGTTTGTATGTTGATGAATAGCACCGAAAACTACCAGCAGGTTTCAAAGGCGTGTTGTTTTTGGAAAAAATCACCAAAATTGCACCATTTATTAGCCAGAAACAAATAATTTGATTTTCAACTTTTACATGGTTTTTGACAGTATGCACACGCAGGTCTAGTGGGAAAGTTCACCAAATCTATGCAAAAAATCATTATATTTCATCAAAATTGCTTTTTTTTCTACATGTCTCATTTAAAAAAATACCCAAAATATACAATTTGCTCTACTTAGATTCTGTAAAAAACAAAAAAATCTGTGTTCCTCTTCACAACTGTGAAGGCATGAATGATTCCTCCGCTACCGACAGTCACTTGACTAAAATTTAGAGACTTTTCGGGTTGAACTGCAGGCAGTGTTTCCACAAAGCAGAGGGGAGACAACAAAATAGATTGAGATGAAAATCAAACATGCTGGATCAATACCATAAATGTAGCATCGCTCAAAAACAGTATACAGACGAGCAAGTTGTTGGAAGATACATCCAGCATGGGGAAACATCTTTCTACAACTGATGTGCACTAGAGGGAAAAGTTTGAGTATTGGGGCAGAGTTTCCTTACTTGCTTGTAAAGCTGGAAGTCTAACTAGTTGTGGGGAGGCTTGAGGAAAATCTTCAAGACAGTGCTCTCTCCTCTAAAGAAAAAACTAAAAATCATTTTTGGCATTAAAAAGCTAAAATAATCTGTACAGCTGTGGGAGAACCACTGCACCTGTAGCACATAACTAAGTCTCATTGAACTTTCAGTGGCTGCACAAAATCGAACATGATCATTCAGAAGATTATTGTGGTTAAACCTCTGCTGACACAATGAGAAAATTTACGAAAACAGGTTGTCCTTTTAAATTATTTAGCCAACAACATCTGCTCTCAAAGTGAGAATTGCCGCTAATATCGTGTCCACAACTTGGTACCAGGAGAACATTTGAAAGGTGCTATAATCACATAGAAATTCTGCACACAGTGGTGTTAATGCTTTTTTTTTCACAGTGAAGGACGGAGCAAATATAATGACCTCTACAGTGGCGGAGCGGCAGTCTGCACTCAAATCTGCTCATTTTCAAAAACATGTGAGAGAAAGAAGCGGTTCTCGGTGCCTATTTTATCACATCTCCTCCATCACCAGTCAGGTGCGACAGCCTTTTAATTAACCTGAGTGACATCAAATGATCACATTTATCATGTTCACCAAGTGTTCTTTGAAACGAAGCGAAGGGAGACTCATCAGCCGCTTAAACGTAAGCAGATAGGAAGCTAATGCTAACGTTTATTGTATGGCGCATTACTTATACATGAAACAAGCTTTAGATTGGTAATATGTATGACAGGGTTTCGTGCACGGATTAATTGGTTGCCGTGGAGCATCTCTGTCATTAACACGTACATAATCACATGGTCTTTGTTGGATCATGAAATATTTACACAAGCGGGCCTCATTCATAGAAATGCCAGACGCCGTGATATATTGCACCGGAGCACGAACAAATGCTTAATCAATAGAATTACGCAATGAAAATTTTCCTGATGCACTCTCTCCAAGTCGATGTTATGTGTAGAGTCCGCTGCACCTGCTGTAATCCCTTCGCTCCCAAGACAAATATGTGTTCATTTAATCAATCGGTCGCAGAATAATCTTATCATAAAGAGCCTCAGCTGCTCCGTGATCCCTCTCGTCCAATCACAGCGTCTGGATCGGGGCCAGTTAAAATAGTAGAACGGGCCGGCAGAAGCCCACCAGTGTTAATTCAGTGCCGAGCCCGGCCTGACAGGAGCACTGTTTAGGAGATTGATGATGTTGCTGTCTTTAATTACTTTTATTTCTGTTTTTTTGGCACAAGGATGTCTTTTTTTTTCCCTTTTGCCTTCTCAGAAAAAAAACTAATCATGGTAACGAGGATTTACACAAGTTTCATCTTGTCTGCCTCCTTTAACGACTTACCATTTGTGTATTAAGAGATGCGACACTGAAAGCAAAGACGTCCTCGGAGGATAATATACAGCCAGAAAGGCAGCCTCGGCGACCTTGTAGTGTTCACTTGGGGATTTGGTTTTGGAGCATTGTGAGGAAAAAGCGGCAGCTAATGAGCTCAAACACACTGAAGACACCTTTAGGCCTTTAGGAAAATGCCTGGAGAGCTTCAAAGGAGGCGCTTTTATTAAGCCTCCCGTTGACTTAGCAATAACACTGTATTTAACCTTCAATTTAGCATTTATAAACGATAAAATGACAACATTTATAACATCTATAAAGCAGATATAAAGACACTTATACCCCTCTGAACCCCCAAACCTACTGCTAAGTTTGAAAAGCATGTTTTCGTCAAGCAAATTGGCAAAATAACAATTTATCAGTGCCAAAAACGTCAGATATTCAACATTCCAACAGTCCTTGAACATATCATGTGTGGTGTGAAGAAACTCTTGAAATTGAAATTACGATATTAAATCAAAATTACTTTTTTCTACACATCTCATTTAAAAAATTGCCCAAAAAAGTGTTTGCAGAAAAAAAGTCATTGGATTTTGCACTTTGACAGTCCTTGAACTACTCATCTGTGATGAGACCAAATCTTAGCTTAAAATTGGGATCATCAAAATCACTTTATTCCACATGTCTTCTGTAAAATTCACCATAAATAAACAATGTGCTCCAACCAGATTGAGTTCAAAACAAAAAAACCTGCAATTCTTGCTGCAAGTATGAAGCTATGGAGTACTCAGTTGTGACCAACAGTCACATTATGAAAATTTAGGGACTTTTTGGCTTAACTGCAGGCTGTGTTTACACAGTGCAGAGAGGAGACTAATATGGAAACAAATTAGATGGATGGACGGATGGACGGATGGATAGATAGATAGATAGATAGATAGATAGATAGATAGATAGATAGATAGATAGATAGATAGATAGATAGATAGATAGATAGATAGATAGACTATATTACCAAAAGTATTTGCTCACCTGCCTTGACTCACATATGAACTTAAGTGCCATCCCATTCCTAACCCATAGGGTTCAATATGATGTCGGTCCACCTTTTGCAGCTATTACAGCTTCAACCCTAACCCACAAGGTTGAGGAGTGTGTTCATGGGAATATTTGACCATTCTTCTAGAAGCGCATTGGTGAGGTCACACACTGATGTTGGTCGAGAAGGCCTGGCTCTCAGTCTCCGCTCTAATTCATCCCAAAGGTGTTCTATCGGGCAACCTCCAAACCCAGACTCGTCCATCAGATTGCCAGATGGAAAAGCGTGATTCATCACTCCAGAGAACACGTCTCCACTGCTCTATAGTCCAGTGGCGGCGTGCTTTACACCACTGCATCTGGCACTTCGCATTGCACTTGGTGATGTCTGGCTTGGATGCAGCTGCTCTGCCATGGAAACCCATTCCATGAAGCTCTCTGTGTACTGTACTTGGGCTAATCTGAAGGCCACATGAAGTTTGGAGCTCCGCAGCCATTGACTGTGCAGGAAGTCGGCGACCTCTTTGCACTATGCGCCTCAGCATCCGCTGACCCCTCTCCGTCAGTTTACGTGGCTACCACTTCGTGGCCGAGTTGCTGTTGTTCCCAAACTCTTCCCTTTTCTTATAATAAAGCTGACAGTTGACTGTGGAATATTTAGGAGCGAGGAAATTTCATGACTGGATTTGTTGCACAGGTGGCATCCTATGACAGTTCCACGCTGGAATTCACTGAGCTCCTGAGAGCAACCCATTCTTTTACAAATGTTTGTCAAAACAGTCTGCATGCCTAGGTGCTTGATTTTATACACCTGTGGCCAGGCCAAGTGATTAGGACACCTGATTCTGATCATTTGGATGGGTGAGCAAATACTTTTGGTAATATAGTGTAGATAGCTAGCTATGGTATGTGAAGTCACCATTTTTCCCAGTGTTGGTAACATCTATGGACACTTGGGAAAATGTTGTACATGCTGATTCTAGCTTTTTCAGTTTTTACAAGACAAACCATCCAAGGAATTCAACTTTTGTCTTCTCATTTCTTCTTCTCATTTCAACTGTGTCATTCTGCACAGAACACATTTCTGAGTTCTCTCTTCTTCTTCATGGTTGTTCTGTTTCCACAGAGGTCCAGGACTTTATATTGGAGTGGAAAATGAGCCCACAATAAAGAAATGTGACACAAGAAAAAAAAAAAAAGGTAGTTAAGAAATGCTGATTGCATTTATAAATGCTCACGGGTCAATTGTTGAGTTACTTCTCTGTGTTAAATGAATGAGGAAGATAAACTGTGATTGTGAATCTACAGAAAATATATGACATATTGCAGTGCTTTACTAAGGCTGGCTACATTTGTTTGAAATTTACAGATCAGCAATAAAACTCAAATAAACTCACTACTGCCACCACCTCAGCACCGTCAGAATAGTTCACAGGACAGTTTTCATTGTGACCAAACAGGCCACAATGTGCAATGACTTCCAGGACATTATGTGCAATGTTCATATTTTAAAATGATCCATATCACCGTGATGCCACTCACTTTTGATGCTGCCTTTATGGATATTTTTTTTAACAGATGTATGTGCGTGTCAGTGTGTGCACGGAGCTTTTGTTTTAGCCATTATACACAACTAATTTCATTGTACCAATATGTGCAATGAAAACAAAGCTGCTCTTTTCTTTGTAGTAAACCTGAATGTGAATTTCTGTGACAGTCAACACTCACAACACCTCAGGGAAGGCAACCGATTAATAATTACCACTACCAAGAGATCTGACACCGATTATCTGGAAATCAGGGACAGTTTTCAGTGTGTTTAATGTCAGAGAAAGCTCAAAAAGGAACAGAATTTAGATTAAAAACAGATGTTAGGTTAACTATTAGAAAAACTGATGCATGTACAAAGGATATGTTGGACGAAATGATCAATGGGAGGCAATAAAACTGATATTTATTCTACTCGGGGTCATCCAGCCATGCATACCTACATGCAGGTGTTAAACTCTCTCTCTCTCTTTAGCAGATTAAAGTACAAACAAACTTCAAACTTCTGCACTGTTCAGTATTTTTGAATGGATGTTAACATGCCAAACAAGCATTCTTCAAGTTCTAAATGTTAAAAAAAATCCACTGATATGTGAAAAAATGCCAATTTATACATATATATAATTGTAATAAAGTGTGTTACAGGATAGTATCAAGCATTTACTAGCTGCTGATATGCAGTTTATACATCCTGCAGTAAATAGGAGGGATTAAATGTAGGGGTTTGGGTGAAAATGCACGATTAAATGTAAAGGAGTTGCTGCTTCCCAGTGCAGCAGGCAAACAATCTACAAGTTTTGTAATTAACATAGTGCAAGTTAGTGTACAGCTTGTGCACTTTCAAAAGAGAAGAACAGTTTTTACATACAAAACGTGACAGAGGGTACGAAGAGAAAAGAGACAAAAAACCCAGTTTGAAACTCGAGAAGCATCAGTGGAGACAGAAACATGAAGAAAGTAAATGATTCAGGATTCAGGACGGAAAAAGAGGAAGATGACAGCAGCAGCAGCCCAGGAGTCTGCTGATGGAGACAGATGTAAGATGCAAACTCTGACAGGCAGAAAACCGCTCTAACGCTCTGATATTCTAACATACAATCTAAATTCAACGTGCCTTTAATGCAGACTGTTCCTGCACGGCATGACGAGAATCTGCACTGTGCAATAACATTCTTCAATATATAATTCCTCCTGCCGCCTTTAACTCCCTGAACTCACTTCCTGAGTGTTTTTTGGTAACATTTTCCTCACTGTGGGCTCATTTTTCCACTGCAATATAAAGTCCTGCACGTCTATGCAAACAGGACAACCATGAAGACGGAGAGAGAACTCAGAATGACAGTTAAAATGCCATAAATCATAAAAAAGAAAATTAAAATTTGGCAAAATTTGTCCAAAATTTGAAAAAACTTGCCTAAAATGCTTCACAGTCTGTTCAAAATAGTAAAAAAGGGCCACAATGATTATAAAATGTGTCCAAATAACACAGTTAAAATGGTGTAAATCCTAAAAAAAAAAAATATTAATTTCTTTATTTATTCTACAAAAAAACTGTAAAAACCTGAAATCAATATGTGGAACATTTCTTAAGCATCTACAGGTTTTACCAGCACTGGAAAAATAAATTCTATAGATATGCCACAATTTACATTTTTAATTTCATACACATTCAAATTATTCAATTCCATACTCTGCTTTGTGTAAACACAGCCTGCAGTTCAGCCCAGTTCGGCAATAAAGTCCCTGATTTTTTTTTATCATGTCACTGTTGATCACAGTCGAGTCATTCATGACTTTATGTTTGCACTAACAAGTGCTGAATTATTAGCTTTTAACAGAATACTAATAACAGCAGATTATTTGTTTATGGTGAATTTTTAAAGGAGGCATGTAGATTAATGATTCTTGATCGCAATTTCTAGCTTAGACTTAGTTTTTCAATGTAACTGCATATCCCTGATGAGTAAGACTTTAAATGACTTAAAAAATCTGATGTTTCTTTCTGTTTTTATTGTTCCTGACTCTGGTACATTTTGTCATTTTGCTGATTTTCTTAAGAAAAATTTGCTTTTCAAACCCACCTGCAGGTTTTGGGGTTCAGAGGGTTAATAACAGATGTTCTGAGTGTTGTGTTTTTACTCTTTATAAATGCAAAATTGGAGGTTAAATAGAGTATTACTGCTAAATTAATTTGCATTCTTTGAATGAACAGTTCTTTATGTTTTAACAAGTTGTAGCGATGATTGCGTATTTTTAACATATAAAACCACAACAACAACATGCTTTTTAAACCTGCTGGTGCTTTTTGTGGTTCAGAGAGTTAAAGAAAACTTACATTAGTACAGTTCTTAGACTGAGCAGTAAAATATTTCTGAAAATTATAGTATTCCATCCTTAACCCAAATCAAGTTTAAAAAAATTAATTCCATATCTGGTAATTTAATTTCTGAGTTACGTTAAATATGGATCCTTAATAAGGCACAGATACATTGTGTTTGATTAAAAATAGATTTTTTATATATATCAGTCAGCCAGAGCCTCTGTTTTTCCGGAATACCTGAGGTTAAGCATCTGCTAACCTTCCTTGTAACAGACACAACATACATCTTATTTTGTAGGAGCTCTGTGACATGATTTGCTCTTCCTGATGATTGACACGCAGCAGGACGATCAAAAATCAGCGCTGCCCTGAAAGTTGGACGGATGCCTCAACCATCATCTTCAATCATTGTAATATGAAATTCTTCTCGTCCTGTGAATTTGACTGAAGTGCTTTGAGAGCCCTCCTCTCCTCTCGTCCTCCGTCCCCGTCCAACCCTTTGAATCTGATTTAGTCAGACATGTCGGTTCACTCGGGGCAAGTAATGCAATATTTCAGCGAATCGATGTTCTCCTCTGCAGGTTCTGACGCTCTCGTCGGTTCTGCAGACAACAAGCAGAAACACAGGCATTATGCACTCGCTCGTGGAGATAAATAAGACATTGCCCCTTTTCTTTGGTGTTTATTTTTAGACCGGAGGAGTCGACAGATTGCTTACTTCACATGAGAGTTTCGGCGCCCCCGAGGTGGTTCGCTTCCTTCTTCTCTGGCAGAGCTGCCGGTTTCAGACAAAAGCACTCACTGTCAGATTCCACTGCAGCCGCCGGACGATAAAAACCCAAAACACTGGACTGAATTACACATTCTGATTCTTAAGATTAGATGAGAGGCTGCTGATTGAGGATCATTGTCTTTTAATGAAAGACTGACATCATGCTGCAGGACAACGAGCTTCTGGTTGCCATGGGGACGAATTAAAAAAACACTGAAACCATCTGCAGTGATTTAAGTTTGAGATCAGAATTCACCTAAAAAAAGTTCAAATGGAAAATTATTCAGATATCACTGCAAGGGATTTTTAAAATTTTACATTTTTTCAGCAGAGTTGAGTCCACAAACGTGCATTACAGCTACGAGAGAAAAATATATCTGAGGATATTATCTCATAATTACGATTAACTAGTATAATTAGAAGGAAAGGTTAAAGGAACAGCTTGGTTTCAATTTCTCCAAATTGAAACCAATTTGGAGAAGCAGAACAAACATACAAAATCTATATTAGTTTAATTTCCATTTAGAATATTTTCACTGCTTTACCTTGCCTTTTACACCTTTTCATAGCTGCTCAAAGTCTCTCCAGACTCCATTTACAAAACCAGTCATTTTAGGTTTAAGAGCACTAGAGCTGAAAGTAGAGATTATTTTCATTGTATATTATTCCATCTGGTAAATTACTGGTTTTGTCAATGGAGTCTGGTGGCTCCAAAGAGCGTACAATGATTTGTAAGCTTGGGTGCGTTGCCATAGAGAGCCGCCTGACAGCAAGATAAAGACATTAAAATATTCTAACTTTTGAACTCACTTTGTTATCTTGGCCTTTTCATCAATTTATGACTGATAACCTTGGCGATTATTGGTTAGCAAAATTATTCAAAATTTGCCTCCTGACCTTCCTGTCACACATCATTCTCTGCTTTTGCAACACCTTGTGACAACGGACAAAAACAAAGGATTGGACTGATGTTCATGCTCAATGAAGCTCATACGGATCAATCTAAAAGTGCCTTGTTGGTTTGATCACAATCGCTGATAGGGGCCAGCCCTATGTTCCCACAACCCTATGTTTTCGCATGTCTCAAATTTCTAAGACCCGGCTTACACGAAGGGAAAACGCAGATATTTCCATGCAGTTCGGCCTCTCATTTACACGAAAACCCCGTTTTTAACTTAAGAAAATGATTATTTCTAAAAACTCTGGCCAAAGTGGAGTTTTTTGAAAACTCTGGTTTAGCAATTGCATGTAAATAGGGAAACCAGTGTTTTTGTTTTGCATTGTGACACGTCGGTCTCTCGTTTGTTTAGAATTTCTGATTGGCCTCCTGTTTGCTCAAAGTGTTCATGACACCCTTCCTGCCTGTTTCTATCATTGGTGTGAACAGAATTATTTTCACAAATGAAGGAGGGGGAAATCATCGTTTTTCAGAACCCCCTGCTATGTATGCTGTGGGAACATAGGGCCTAATTTTGAAAACTATCTTAGGACTGTGGGAACACAGGGCTGCGGGAACATAGGGCTGTGGGAATATTGGACTGTGGGAATATAGGGCTGTGGGAATATTGGACTGTGGGAATACAGGGCTGTGGGAATACAGGGCTGTGGGAACATAGGGCTGCGGGAACATAGGGCTGTGGGAATATTGGACTGTGGGAATATAGGACTGTGGGAATACAGGGCTGTGGGAATATAGGACTGTGGGAACATAGGGCTGCGGGAATATAGGGCTGTGGGAACATAGGGCTGTGGGAACATAGGGCTGTGGGAATACAGGGCTGTGGGAATACAGGGCTGTGGGAACATAGGGCTGTGGGAACATAGGGCTGTGGGAATACAGGGCTGTGGGAATATAGGACTGTGGGAATACAGGGCTGTGGGAATATAGGACTGTGGGAACATAGGGCTGTGGGAATATAGGGCTGTGGGAATATAGGGCTGTGGGAACATAGGGCTGTGGGAATATAGGACTGTGGGAACATAGGGCTGTGGGAACATAGGGCTGTGGGAATATAGGACTGTGGGAACATAGGGCTGCGGGAGCATAGGGCTGTGGGAATATGGGCACGCTCCCCACTGATGCCTCATTTCCACACTGCTCTGTGTTCGTATACGAATCAACTAGAAGCTTCATTTGTTCCTATTGGAGCCTCCATGTTTGTGAAACTCCTTCTTCCGTTGTTTTCCCATCTGGAACTTGCCTTGAAATTCGAACTTCTAAGGTGGTTTATGGAGAAACCAGACTGGAGGTTGGAAAAATGAATTAGCTCAAAACAAGAAATGACAAAAAACAAGGCACAAAATGTGATGAAATGCCGAAAATGAGACACCAAATGACAAATATAAATAAAACGGACACAAAACAATAAAATCAAGTCACACTACAACAACAATAAATAAATGGGTCGGCTTGTTTAACACCTGCTGGTTGTGTAGCATATACTGTAGTAGTTCATTCGTCCTGTAAATAAATAATTTACTAATCTAGCTCCACATGTGGCAGATAAACCTTTTCATTTTTTTCTGTCCATGTGTTATTGACCCAGTTTTAGTGGCAGTAATGCTCAATGCAAATATCACTGATTAGCCTCTGATTAGCTTCTCTCATATGAAATGCCTTTCCGTGCATTCACCACCAGGGGTGTATTACGCAGATTTATAGACATGAAGCAAAACTATATGGACACGGTTTGTTGGATTAGATCAAAACATCCTTAGAATTATGTGTTACATTTGTTTTTGTCGCATACCTTCAGATTTACTGACAACTCTCAGTGAATTAGTTTGATTCTGATTCTCAGGCAGGTTCTGAACTGTTTCTGCCTTATTAGTCTTTTGGACTGAAACACAAACGACAACAAATGACAAACAAAGCTACAAACAACAAGACAAGAAACGACAAAAGGCAAGGCACAAAACGGCAGTACACCAAAAAATGAGACGAAATGACACAAACGAGGCAAAACGGAGATGTAAACGACAACAAATGAGACACAAAACTATCAAAAAAGACACAAAATGACAAAACTGAGACACAAAGTGACAAAACTGAGATGCAAACGAGACACAAAACGACCAAGAATGAGAAAAGAAACAAAGAAAATTGGACAGTACACCAAAAACAAGACACAAAATGAGACAAAACACCAAAAATGTAATGCAAAATGACAAAAAAGACACAGAAAGTGACAGAAATGAGACACAAAACAACAACAACAACAAAAAAACAAGACAAAAACAATAATAAACTGTAAAACCTGATTAGCCTTAGCTTCCTTGTGTTAACTGCTCCTGCCTCATTAATCCGTTGGACGCTCTGTCACAATTATGAGCTCTTTCTGTCCTGAGAGCTCTGCTGTGATTTATTTCAGACTTGCTGTGACGGGAGGCTTCACCATCACGGCCTCTCAGGAATCAACTCTTGACAAATGTGTGCACTAAAAAAAAAAAAAGTGCTTTATTTCTCAGTAAAGCAGATGGATGTCTACATCTTTTACTGAGACACTGACAGACACAGAGACAGTCGCTCAAACAACAAAACAACCGCCTACGCAAACTTTCTGCCTTCTTCTTCCTGCTGCAAACAACCCAAAACACAAAACCCCAAAACCCACCAGCAGCACAAAGGTGACTGATAATTCTCCCGTTCGAGCCTTCGAGGGGAACGATGACTGATACATTCATTATTGTGCACTAATTGTCTGGCAGGACACATCAGATCTCCCCTGCAGTGACTGTTTGGAGTGTCGTACCGTGACCTATTTCTCTGTCTTCTTTGTGAACATCATCCCAGCCTCCCGCCTCTAATGAAATGCGGCAGAAGAGACAATTTGCAACAGACTTCTACCTCGAGGGCAGAGCCGCAGCCGCCCAATTTCAACTCTACATTGTTTTGTTACCCAGAATCGAGCCGCCGCCTCCTCAGCCGCCCAGGTTGACACTGTTGACGGGCTGAAGAGCTCGGAGCTTGATTGTAAAGGAGCACAGGTTTGTTCTGGGATCGCTGCCCCTCGCTGATTGCCTGGCGCAGCCCGAGAACAAGTGAAGTTGAAGTGTAATTCCAGTTGATGACTTCTGGTGCTTCACACTGTGTTCTTTTTCAAAAGACCAGTGCCGTCTGCGCCGTCTCTTCTTTATCTGTCCCCAGTGGAAGAAGCCATCATTATCTCAACTTGTTTGTCTGCTAAAAACACAAGAGCAGCTTGTTCTGCGGTCCAGCTAACATATGCAGCGGGTCTCCTGCTGCTGAACACGAAATGGGAGGAACATCAGCAGAAAGGGCAGGTGATTTACAGGGAGGCTGGAGCGGCGGCGTAGTGGCAGATGCTCGCATAATAGACGGCATTAGCGTGTGCCTGCAGCTGCAAAGCGCACAAATAAACAACAGCGTGGACCCGTGTTGTGTTCAGGCGCACAAATATGGACGGATAAACAATCAGCACGGATGGCGGCGTTGTCGAGGCCCACCACGACGCCGCCACGCTGAGACCCAACAATGTTTAGCGAGGTATTCCACATCTCACTGCAGCACCTACAGCACTTCTTCACGGAGGAGCTCATTTATTCATTTTCAACCAACTCCTCAATTAAGAAGTTACATCACAGGATTATTTAATCACAGCAAAGAGGGCGATGCATGCAGCCTGTTCAAACCCGAGCCACCAGCTGCATTTCAGCTACAAATATTCATTTAAAAAGCAGGAATCAGTGAATTTAGGCCTTTTTAACTTAAGAAGTGGTTGAACATTGATGAATCGATTGCAATTAAATGATACCAAGTTTCACTCATATGCCACCTTCATTTATAATACACACTTAAACATATTTGCCATTCTTTCAAAGGAAAAAAAAGGTATATTACGGTTTTAAAATTGTAAATAATTTTGTAAACTTACTGATTTTCCTTGATTTGTTAAATTACAGATAATATCTAGTGGAATAAAGTATTAATTTACATGGTAACTGTTTTTAAACCAACAAAAAAGCTATTTATTTTACAGATATTTGCTGTTATTTGAAAGACAAATGGTGCATTTGTTAGTTTGAGAAATAGTAAATAATTAATTAATTAATGTCCCCTTTAAAAAAATCCATATTTTTATAAATAGTATTATTTGACAGTAAAACACCATTTTTGCTGTATTAAATTTTTTTTACAGATTTTTGTTGTTAGTTTAAAGAAAGATTATGTATATTAAGGATTAAAAATAAATAAGTAAATAATTTTGTAAAAACATACTGTATATATTTACAGATAATAATTAGTAAAATATAGAGGAAAATACAGAAAATCAGTATTTTTATTACTGTTTGACCATAAAATTAAACAATTTTTGCTCTATTTAAATCAGTTAAAATGTTAATACTTATCAGATATGTGCTTTTTTTTGAAAAAAAACTATGTATATGTATTTGACATTATTTTGAAGAAAAAAATGTGTATTAAAGATTAAAAAAGGAGATAATTTTGTAAAATATATTTTTACTGCAGACAATATCTAGTAAAATCACAGAAATTAGTATTAGTTTACCCTTTAACTGTAGAAAAGGTCAAAACTGTAAATAATATCCACATCAAAATCCGAATCAGCCAAATGTTTACAGATATTTGCCATAATTTGAAAACATAGTTAGGTATATTAAGGATTAAAAAATGATAAATATTTTTCACGAAAATTAATTGCAGATACAAAACCACAGAAAGAATTATTTAATTTAGATGCTGACTGTAAAAAAATAATGAAAAGATGAAAACTGTAAATAATGTCCACATCAAAAATGTTTTTCCATAGTAGTGAATGTAAAATTCCACTGTTTCACTCCATGTATTTCAGCATAAAATGTCATTATTTTACAGATATTTGCTGTTATTTTTACAGTTTTGATTTTTTTTACAGTATTCCTATGTTTTTTACATAATTTTGTCACCTTGCAGCCAAATTTTTTACATTTTTTCTTCTAAATTCTGATTTTTTTTACTGTGCACAGCTCAGGCAGTTGTAACTTGTGTGAAGCTGTGAATATCTAGAAGATAGCGATGGCGTCTCTTTCAATCAGCGAAGGTTAAAGGTGAAATAAAAACAACTTTACCAACACATATGAGCGTGTTACATCTGTGGGAGGCTGATAGCGCCGTCTGATCAAGTGACTCAGCGATTACTTTGCAAAGGTGCAGAGATTTGAGGCTTTCAAAGCTCGCTTTCATGCCACGGAGCTGTTTTAAACACACACTCATGCTGGCACTTTGAATTGCTCATCTGTGCTGAGAGCTGCTATCAGTGTCAGAACAGGCAGCAATGAGTCTCAGTCTCAGGCAACAGAAAGCAGACGGTCAGCTAATGTTTAAACTGCGATGCCCGTACATATGTAAGCTCCGTAGCAGATTCTTAAATCACTGTAAGCCAAAGACAGGAGACTTTCAATCAGCCTGGAGGAATGAAGTTTAAAATTTAATAGTCACGGTGAATTCTCTAATATGCAAGAATATCTACTTTTCCTGAACATTTTGTCTCCACAATGTCAAGTGTTTGTGATCTGATTAAAACGTCCTCCTTTAAATTGGTTCGTGATGCACTTATTCTTTGTGGATCATGTAATGTCATCCCCGCTGAAAGCACTGAAATGTTCAAAAAAGGTTCGGCAGCCGCATATTTCTGCTGCATCATTATGTAACGGGGCTCAAATGTGCCTGAGCAAAGCGTGTCCTTGTCACCAGAGATGAAGTGACGATAATCTGAATGGACACTTGAAATGCTTTTTTCATTTTTCATTCCTCTGATTACTTTCTGTTTGCTTTCGCACTCAGTTTTTGGTTTTTTTCTTTTTTTTTGGTGGTTTGTTTCTTCTGTAGTTGGAATGTGGAAACTGGATTTGTGAGCTATTAGTATTCCATGTAAGCTGACACAAAGCACACGTGTGCTTTTATTTACTGTGGATAGAAGGGAGCAAAACCTTCACATTCTCTTCAGTATACTTTCAGATAAAGTTTTATTTTGGAGGATCTGTAAAGATGTTTTCTGGAAAGAACTGGCTGGTTAATATGCCGTAAATAGATCAAATCTCATTGGTCGGACTTTCCTGCCCAGTCATTTCATTCTTATGCAACTAAACTGCATCTAATTACACTTTGAAGGAAACTTATTCTCTGCTGGATCAGATTTGTTTGTGTCCCAACTGTCTCTCCTTTTCATCCAAACAATCATATATCACATGGAGAATGATTCATCACCATGGTAACCCAGAAAATGGAGGAGAAGCTACAAGCATGTGGTACAAATTTAAATTTTATCCCCAACCTGAATGTTTTCTGAACCTCAACCATGTAGTTTTGGCCCCTAAACTTAGCCAACCTTCCAACATTTCGATATCATTGTGAAAGAGTCAATCAAAGTGGGATATTTTTCCGAATCAAACGGAAAGTAAGAATTGAACTCAAGTTACAATACTGGTCTCACATTGTGCGTGAACCATGGTCTCGTAGGTGAAGGTAGAGAATCTGACTTTGAAGCTTTTCCAAACTGGAAGTCTTTCTTGCTGCGTCACAGCTGCAGAAATATGTTTGTTTCAGAGCGTAATTATATTTATTTCAAAACGTAGGAGGAACACACTACCCCTGAACATCTTCGCGTTTTCACAACTTTGAACCGGCCCAACCTAATGGAGACTGTCAGGTCTAACCTTTTTTAACTGAACATTTACTCAGATCCAAACAAACTGACACCGTGTCAAAGAAGCTGTCAGTGTGGCTGCCCTTTGTTTAAACAGATGGACACAAAGTCGCGTATAAACTTTGCAAACAGCAGTTTGTGTATCACAGCTCAACAACTGTGTGACTGTGTTTTACTCCTCAGTAGTTCTGCATCACCAGTTGGTACATATTCAGAAATCATATGAATGTATGCAGCTGCTCTGCTCCCAGTCTGCTCTTTTCATTTCAGTAGAAAATAGCCAGTTTACAATGATTTAATATGCTGCTAATGCTAGTTGTTTATGTTTTTAGAATTAATTTTCAACTGTCAAAACCTCTGAACCCCAAAACATGTGTGAAAGACATGTTGTCTTTACATAATCGCCAAAATTACACCAATTGTCAGAGCTAGAAACTTTAAAAACAGAAAGAGTGACCAGATTTTCAACTTTCTAACACTTATAAATACACTTATTCAACTTTGATGTCTGTTTTGTTGGAAAACTTGACAATATCTAAGGTTAGAATCGTGATATTTCACCACAATCCTTTTATTCTACATGTGTCATTTACGAATTAGGCAAAAATAAACTGTTGGTCACCTTAGTATAACTGTGAAGCCAAGAGTCAATCAGCTGCAATCAACAGTCACGTGACAAAAATTTTGTGACTTTTTGGCTGAACTGGGTTGAACTGCAGGCAGTGTGTTCAAAAAGCAAACCAATGGGAATGTATGAAAGTAGTAAAATATTTAATCATTTCAAGGCCCCATTTTTCCCCATTGTTATTAACACATGTTGACACTTTGAAAATAAAGTATAGGTTGCTTGCAAGGTTTTTCAATTTTTGTAAAACGAGTAATTGAGGATATTCAAGTTTAGCTTTTGTTTTTTATGATTTCTGTTATTCTAACTATGTCATTCTGCACAGGAGACATTGTTCTGTTTTTATAGAGTTGCAGGACTTTATATTGCAGTGAAAAATGAGCCCACAGTGAGGAAAAATGCAACAGCTGTGTTCAAAGGATCAAAATGCACCTTTGATGGAGCTGGACGGAGTCACTGGAGCAAAATAATGAATAACGCATCTTTACTTCTACAGTGAAGTGTTTTTTCCTACACTGTTCTTCTTCAAAGTGTTCGCAGAAAACACTGAAATCTGATTAAGTGTCAGCGTTATCAGGAAACCGAAATGATAACCACTAAATCCCACTCGGAGCTATTAAACACTTCATGCTATACAAACATAGTTAAACAAACTCGAGTGGAGCCGAAACTTTGCGGAAGATCACCTGCCAGATCTGTTAACCGCCCCGAGGAAATGTCAGCTCGTCGAGAATATATTTACCCAGTTAGGTTTCCTGTTACAAGCTGATTAATTAAAAGCATGTTTCCAAATCCTGCAGGCTGCGTTGTGATCGGTCAACAGGACTGTTTAAGAGAGTTTGAGGGAAGGGGTCTTAAATTGTCAACGTGTCCTTGTCCCAGCCAATGGAGGGATTAAGCAGGGGGATCAGGGAGTGTGTCTGTGCATGAATCAAAGCCTTGTTCAAATACAGACGCACTGTTCTGATTTCAAATGAGACAAGAAAGCACCAACTACTTTGATAGTATAATACACATCTCGCTTTTGTAGTTTCCCAAGGACCTTGTGGAAAGAAAAAAAACTAGCCGTCACCAAGCAACAGCTGGTGCAAATGGAATATCTTGTCTCGTTTGAAAAAAAGTGACTTCACAGATGATGAAGAAATAAAAGACTCTGCCTCATCTAAGTAAAAGACAGCTTTGATTTGCACGAGACCCCCATCGGCAGCAAAGGTGCGACGGTGGATGAATGCGTACCTGATTTCCACTGGGTGATCGGTGGTTTTTACACATTATAACGTCTTTCTCTCTTCTGCAAAGTAAAACACTGCTGCTGCACAACTCCGAGGGTCAACAATAAATCACCGGGTGAAGTGTGTACAGAGGAGTAGTCGGAGTTTGCTACCACAGAGCTACATTACATTGGTTAAAGCCTTTGTGGTAATTATCTCACTTGATGTCTCTGTAGTGAACTGCTACTACACTGGCTGAGTAATGAATCTGTAGCTGTGGGCCGCTAATTGGAGCAGCATTCTCGAATCTGCTCTGAAGTGGAAACTCAGCGAGCCTTGAACCATTCCTCGATTCAAAGCGACGTCGCGCTCGGTGACCGATCAGCTTCACATGATTCCTTGTGATCCTTCCTGACAATTTGTTTGACGACCAGCCGCGATATCTGTTTTAGCGACTGATTGCTTATTGACGTGTGGTGATTAAAACGTCCGGTTCAGATCGCATCATCTTCCTTTCTGGAGCTGTCACGCCGGTCGGTGGCTCCGTGCAGGATGGACTCCGGCTTCTCGATCAATTAACCGCCGCTTTTAAGGACAATACATGTAATTGCATGTAAATTGGGTTCAATCCCATTTGATGGACACCTCGTCCACCTGACCTTCATCCATCTATATGAATTAAATCTAAATTTTATGGTCTTAATTGAGACTTTTATTTTCTATGTGAATAAATGAATTACCAGCAGCATGGACGTCCACATGCATATTTTATTTACCTGTGTGGTTTTATTGATGCTGCGCCACATAGCAGCAGAAGCGCCATTAAACTCGAGTGTTAGTGCCCCTTCTATATCGATCCCGCGCAATGTAACCTCATTGAATGTCTTAGTTAGGCATCCTGGAAAGTGTGAATCAGCAGAAAAATAAAGGCGTTATGGGGGAAAGTAATTGTACTCGCCTGCTGCTCGGCCGCGATTCCACTCGTTTATGAATCCTCACAGGTGTAAAGGTTAAGAATTGTCATCAGATTAGCCATTGATTTCAATTAGTGCTGCCTGCTACTAAACAACCTTTGTCTGTGTGCGATCACTGACTCGTATTGATCCCCAGGCTTGTTCTATTACATTTGATTGCCACTGGCCCACTGTCAGTTCTGCAACACGATTACCAGTCCTCCTGCATTGTTCTCTGCATGTAGCCCGGTTCTGACACCACATCCAGTCGGATTCTTCAGGATGGACCATTTACCCAATAAAAGGCGGATAATAAGGTTAGGCCATGCACGCTTTCATACGGGTCTGAGAAAGGTCAAACAGTGATGCTGCTTCCCAGGAATAAGAATGGGCTGATTCACTGCTGGTATCAGAAGACAAAGCAGGTGTGAGCAATTATTTTTATTACTTTTTAATTAGTTTTACAGTTAATTGATTCATCATTAAGTCTATATTGTGTCAGAAGATAGCAAAAAACTTTTTCTTTGAGTCTGAGGTGGCATCAACAATGAGAAATATGTGCATTCACTTCTGTTCTAAGAGCCAGGTGGGAAAACTGATGGTGGGAGCTAGCAGACCATTAGCTTAGCTTAGCATAGAGACTATAAGCAGAGCAAAACACTCAAATCCATCCAAAGGTAGGCTGAGGCTCTGACATTTTTTTTCATAAGGTGATGCAACTTTACAGGATAAAAATATGCTGAGCAGTGTTTGTTATCAGAAGGCCAAGCAGTGTGTTAAAAATTATTTTCATAATGATTTATTTGTTTTACAGTCAACTGATTCATCATTTAATCGATAAAAAGTCATAAAATTAGGTTATTTTAGCTTAGCTTAGACAAAGCAGTGTACTGAAAATCATTGTCAAAATGACTGATTTATTAGTTTTACGATTAACTGATTCATCATTTAATCTATGTAGTATCAGAAACAGTTAGCTTAACTTAGTCTAAGGCTATAAACAGAACAAAATACTCAAATCTGTCCAAAGGTAACATTAGGCTCAGCTAATGTTGACAGTTGGAATTCTAAGAGCAGAGAAATTAAATACCGGCTTAAAAAACTGATAGCAAAATTCAAAACCAAGCTGCAGTCTTCCACAGTAAATAACCTGTAATGTTATTAATCTCTTCAAAGCAGTTTGATATCAGAATAATCCTCATAACTGATGTATGATGAAGTGACTTGTTCATTGTAGTAAATCCAGCTGCTGAAAACAGCTGCTCAGCTTGAACAGATGTCCACAAATACAGTCGCAGCAACTATATCAGTCCAGGAAATCTGTCAGCATTTATTGCCACCTCTAAAATGGATTTATACTCAGAGCAGAGCGTCACCGAGACACTTCATCACTTTAATGTTGTTGGAAGTTTGTAATCAGAGTCCTGCTGCTGCTGGATGTTAGCAGCGTCTCTGCTGACAGACACTCAGCTCTTAGCCTGTGTTAGCGTTATCCTAGCTTAGCATTAGCCTCAGGTTGCTAGCTAAACCCAACAGAGACCTTTTTCACAACTTGATGGTGCAGAGTTCATCCACATGATAAACACAGTCAGCAGTCGGACAGCAGGGAGGTGCAGTTGTTTTATGGACCCTCACAGGCGGTCAGCAAACACACTTGTAACTCCATCTAATTAAACTTTAATGTTCCACCTGGTGGTAAATCCAGGTATTACAGCAAATCTACAATACAATTTCTGACGCACATGTCCCTCGTCTGCTGCCTCACTGGTTAATATCGTTTTAATCCACCGAATTGTTCACAGCAGTTAATAGGTTCACAGTTAATCTTTTACATGTCTACTTAGAACCTTAGTGAGCTTTGATGGATTTCAAGGTGTGATAAATTCAGGGGTGTACTGATGTTTTCCTCACTTTTTAAAAAAAATTTAAATAATGACACAAAATGTCAGTTTTATGTATAAACTTCTCACCCAGATTAAGTCAGTAATTACTGATCTAAAGTACATTACATTATGCAGATACTATTTATGGTGTGGTTAAGGAGTGGTATCCCTAAAACAGTCCACAGGGTTATAATTTGTGTCAAAGTTCTGGCTCAGCTCTCAAAACATCTCTGCAATTCTATGTTCACTGCAACACAAAGAGGCAATTAATGCGTTAAAATTGCCGGTTAACTGTGACTGTGGGAACTTAAGGAGTTCTTAAAAGCCTCAAATGAGTTTATTGATTGCTTTCAACTGACACATACGAGTATTTTTCTTTGAGGAGTCTTTGGAAGGCATAATGTTGCTCATCAGCTTTTGCCTGTCTCCCGGTGGAGTGCCACCGGGCCACTTTAATGGCTGTCACATTATCAATCATGTAAGGAGATCATGAATCATTCAGTCTGTCTTGATTGAATTTAAGAAATGTCTAGAAGGGTTATATTGAGTGCCACTCAGGGACATTTCCAGGGTTTTAATCTAGCTGGCACCGAGCCCCCCTCACCCTGCAGAGAAGGGGAGCGTTGGCGGAAAGAAGCGATAATGTCATGAGTTTCAGGAGCAGCTTTGTGGAAAGATTTCCAAACAACATGGACACAGGCTTTTTTTCAGTGGAGACACAAACACCACGTTTAAAGGCCGGGGTAAATGTTGCAGAGGAGTGTGCAAAAATAATCAATACACTCACTGACAGTGAAATTTAAAGGCTCAGTTCACAATATGTTGAGTGCATGCATAGAATTGTATTTTTTACAGTTCATGAGAAAACATAACTATATTATCTCCTAATGAGCCTTGTGTTAGACAATAATGTCTCACCTTAAGAATGTCAAACTGACTCCCAGTCTTATATTCTGCAATATGTTTAGAATTATGCAGCTATAAATATGAATCACACTGTTTTGTGATTTGCATTATTCAGGTCTCAGGGGACTAGGTTGACTCAGTGTTATTCACAGCGAGGGATTTCACTTGTGCATTAATAAAATATAGTATAATATAGAGTTGAGCACGATACCAGACAATTGTAGTACAAATACCACTGACGTTGTATAAACCAATCAAATTAATGTATTTTAACTGTTTAATTTTAAAAACACTTGGGATATAGATTTTTAAAAAGGCATTACTGTTATTTTAAACAATGTTATACCAAAAAATAAATAACTATCAAATTTGTTTTGTGGTGACAACAATTTTTCTGCAGTGGCTAGCTGCCTGATTAATGAAAAAGAGCGCAAACAATAAATAGTGCAGTAGAATTAGAATATACGTTATTAATCTTCCAAGGGAAGTTCAGGAATTTTAATACATTTAAAATTAAAATTTATTCATTTTAATAAATAAAATTAATAAAATGGTAAATGGTCTGCACTTATGTAGCGGTAAAGTCACTTATCCATTTTGTTTTTGAGACTTTGAAGTGAGTTTCTGTCATTTTTGAATCCTCTTAAAAACTGTGTGAACAAACACACACCGTTATATGCTGACAGACTGAATAGTAATGTTATTAGCCTGCTAATGTTAGCAGTGTCAGCAGATTCACATTCTAAGCTATTGCTACGTTAGCCGAAACAAGCTAATGTTAGCCTAAACAAGATCAAAATAAGGTTATTTCCTTTGTTATCTAATACAAGATAATGTAGCCACTACATTAGCCTAAACAAGGCAGCATTAGCCTAAATAACATTAATCTGAACAAAATAAACTTATTTGTTTCATTAGCTAACAAGCTACTAAAACAGATAATACAACCATTAGATTATCTTTGACAAGATAATTTAAATACTACATTAGCCTTAGGAAGCTAAAGCTAGCCACTGTCAAAGCCTATACAAGGTAAGGTTAGGCATTACATTTGCATTAACATGATACTAGCAGCTGCCTTAGCATAAACAAGATAAATTAGCCATAACAAGATAATAACAAGATAATATGGCTAAACTATTATAAATGATATTATTAGCGTAAACAAGATAGTGTTTTTTGTTCTGTTAGCCTAAACAAGCTAAACAAGATATAACTTGCCTAATTAAAATAATGTTATTTGCTATGTCAGCCAACAAGATAATATAGCTGAAATATTAACAAGATAATGTTAGCCTAGATTGGTTAGTGTTAATGTAAACAAGATTCTTCTTTTTGCTGCATCAGTCTAAACAATATCAGTTTAGTGCAGGGGTCTCAAACTGCGGTCCTCGAGGGCCGCAGTTTGAGACCCCTGGTTTAGTGCAAACAAAAAATGTTAGCCTAAGCAAGAAAACATTAACTGAAAAAAGATCATTTTTGCTACATAGCCTTCAAAAAGATGTTGTAGCTGTCGGCAGTGTTGTGCCAGTTCATGCTTGAACAGAACTAGCTCAAAGTTCAGTTCACACATATGAAAATGAACTAGTTCACGTTCATTCACTTTTAAAAAACTAAGTTCACATTCCTAAAAATGAACTAGTTCATGTTCGTTTGTTACATTTTTTAAACAGATAAGACAATGTGTTACTCAATCGAACCAAGTGCGAACGTCAGTCGGACCAGGTGGACACAGTTTGCATAAAAATGTGAGGTTCTTGCTGTCTGTGTCTTCATTTGTTAATTCTTAAAACTTCGCTAGCTCTTCTGCTAAACTGGCTGCGGCACTAGCCATATGCCCAACTGTCACCAATGTTTGCCATAAACTGTCGGAAAACCGCTTTCTCTCGTGAGAGTTTTCAAGTGAATGTGAACGTGAACGGTGCGTGCCGTTCATTGTCGCGAGAGTGAGCGCGTTCCCGCTCACGCTCACCATTTGAAAACTGATCCGTTCAATTCTGCGTTCACCGAAAATATGAACGCGTTTATGCACAACACTGGCTGTTGGGTTAGACAAGCCATTGCCCAAACAAGATACTGTCACAGCTGTTAGCCCTGAAAGCTAACGTCAGTCCTTGTGAATGTTGGATCAGTGCTGTCTCATTTCATCAGTAACATTTCAGGTTCTAAACTTTGTGACGCTGTTAATATAAAGTAGCAGTCAGTTTTAATTCTGTGTTGGAATCTTAGCTGCTTAGATCTGTTTGACCCATTTCCAAATTTAAACACTCGCTGACACAATTTAGATTCTGACATTTGATTGTCTTTAACTGATCCCAATATTTCCATATATGACTTCTAAGGGTTTGTTTTGCACCAGTTTGCAGTTGTTCTGTTTCTCCACCTGCACCAGCTGACGTCTTTCTGTAGAAATCACAATCTACTGAAAGCTGCAGCACTTCCAGTAATGTAGAAAATAAGTACCATCAATTTTTTCAGAATTCAGGTATTAACTTGGTACCAAAGGCACCTCTCTGGTATATGTTATGATCCATAAATACTCTCTTAGAGGATAATAAGAATCATATTGGAATGGGAAGGTTTTGATCATATTTAAGAGATACAGAATGAGAATACTGCTCTGGTGTTTATGTGCAGATGCTTTAAGTTATCCAGTTTTTGGGGTACTCTATCAATGTAACTCATCTTCTATGTGCACATGAGTAGCTTTCACACTGATTCAACTGTTGTTTATTTCCATCTCCTTTCTCTGGACCTTATGCAGACCTCGGCATCAAACATTCATCTATAGGGACTACTTCTTCAGTACTTCAAATGAAAAGTTTTCCAGTTTTTCTAAAAAACTTGAGCAACTCGAATCAAACCCCATCCTCAAAACTTTGAGCACATGAAGCCAGACTATGAATATGTCTAAATACTCTGAGTGGGAAACAGACGAACTAAATTATTAGTTGTTAATAAAAGTTAATTTGTTTGTGCAGGCAGATTAAGGCGGTAGAAAAAGGGTGTGTGAAAGCTGTAATTATGTTGACAGTGGTATTATTTACACTAGAAAGCAATTTCATATAAAAAATGTAAACAATTTCAAAGCAACAAATGAAAAAATAATACCTATAATGCTTTTTATGCATCGCACAACCTTTATCCATACTACAAAGAATAGCCATAAGGAATGCAAACTACTAGAACACAGTAACTTTTGGATTTTAAGGACACATGTGCTTTGAAATTCATGGTTCTGCTGGAGTTTAAGGTGGAACAAATAATGTATAAGGCAAGAAATGATTTGCTTCCTCGGAGCAAACTGAAAAGTTCCCAGACAGAGAGGGAGGGTTATAACTTAAGAGCAAGATTATTTGCTGAGTTTGCAAAGAATAAATATAAAAAGGGTTCAGAAAGAGGTAATAAAAGATGTTTTTAAATAGATGCAGGGGGAAGAAAGTGACTTGATTACTCTGAGAATTGTCACATTTGTATTTGTTGTTGAATTAGCACCTGCACATTGATAATCTATGTGTAAATAGGAGCGTTTAGAGGATTATTAAAACAGAAAAGATGTAGGTCCATATATCCATGTAATATTTCTGGATGTGGATATATAATGAGTGCATTTATTGAGAATTTGCTCTACGTATTCACTCTTGCTTTTTGTTATATGTTTGAATATAAATTGGCTCTAATCTACAATCTGTTGACCCTCTGAATCCTAAAACCTGCCATCAGATTCAAATGGTGTGTTAACTTTTTGCTTATTACCTAGAAATTGTAAAGACAAACTGAATTGGCCCTTGAACTAATGTATGCCATGTCCTCTAAGCTTATAATCACTACATTTGATTAAAATCACTTTATTCTACACATTTCTTTAAAAAAAAATGCCACACATGAACCATTTCAGCTAAACAGATTCTGTAAAAAACAAAAAATTCTGGAGTCATTGCTGCAACCAAAAAGCTATGACTGACTGCGGTAAGACCAACAGTTACATGACAAAAAAATGTTTCATGTTTTCGTAATACCTGTGGACACTTAGAAAATGCTGGACATGTTGATTCCAGTTTATTTTCCAGTTTTTGTAAAGTTTTTTTTTGAGATTTTAACGTTATTTATTTATTTATTTCTAAATTGTGTCATTCTAACTGTGTCATACTGCACAAAGGACATTTTCTGAGTTCTCTATACTTATTTGTGGTTGTTCTATTTCCACAGAGGTGTAGGACTTTATATTGCAAAGAAAAATGAGTCCACAGGGTAGAAAAATGTGACAGGAGCAAAAAAGAAGAAGAAAAAAAAAGACCAGATACTGGTTAAATATATTTCAATAACTTAGAATACTGCAGCTATATTGCATTGCGGCTTTTCATAATAAAAGCATAGAAACATGATTATTATAGCTTCTCTTATATTTATTTTTTATTTTACCAGAAGATCAAATGACTGCCAATTTTAGTAACAAATCCACTGATTTAGCAGTAATCCTTAGCTGGCTTCATCTGATGTTCATTTTTCTGTTCTGTAGATTTTTAGACATATAATACATGTATAATTTCAGAAAACTTGTAATACAAAGAACATTTCTCCTATTGTAAGTAATTAACTAGTGTGTCCTGTTGCCAAGTGTTGTATTGATGCCATGTTTCCCCTTAAATGTGAAAGTGTAATAACAGCATTTTGCCTCTAAAATCAGTAATTAATCGCAATAAATCTTCCTAATTATCATTTTGGCCCTGATGGTGCAGCGCTGCAGACGGGTGAAGGCAGCGCAGCATTTAGCAGACGTTTCCCTCAGGAGTCGGTGTTAATGGAGCTGCAGCCGCGGGAGGGAATGTTGGACTCTTATTCATCAGGCCACCACAAACATGACTCCTAATGAATTCTAATGTTTCTTCGTGTGTGCTGCATGTGTACACATTATGATTTCATGTTTCCCCCCCAAGTGGCCAAAAGTCATTTATTATTTATTGCTTCTTCTCTGAGTAATGTTCTCTTCTACGGTACCAGTAAATAAAAATCTAGATTGAAGTGAAGCATTGCAGCTGTTCAGCAGTAATGATAATAATCATAAATGTTATATTTAGGCCCAATTCATGCATAATGCAACTCAGTGGGCTTAACATAACAGTTGATTATTGTTGAAAATTAAACTGACATCATAAATAAGAAAAAATCAAACAATAAGTAAAAGTCAGTTGAGTTTTTCATTGTAATTAACTATATTATTCGTAATTAAATATTTTAGTCCAACTTCAGGTTCTATCAGGAGGTTCAAAGGGTCTAGCAGGCACATAATCATGTCAAAAATTAATACTTTGATAGGCAACCAATGTAAAGATTTTAAGATTACATTAATGCGCGCTAGTCTGAGTCTTGTCTTATTTGAGGCCCTTTCAGTCATTATGTAGCCTGAGACATGAAACCCAGGGCAAAAAAGTCCATAAAACTGCTGCTGGTGGCGTACGCTTGGATAGCTGGGATTCTGAAAAGTGAGGTGGTCACGTCTGTATTACAGTTTTAGTCTTAGTATGATATTTTTCAGGTCAACATTGTTATGCTGGGACATGTGACTGAAGGCAAGTATAAATAAAAGAAAATGGAAGCAGAACCCCAAACCCGCCAGTGGCTTTGAAAGGTGTGTTATTTTTTTTTTATTTTTAAAATGACACCATTTATCGGCCAGAAACTGTAAAAACAGAAAGAATGTTTACCTTTCAGTCTGTACATGAAGTTTTCCTGTTACAATTCTGTCAGAAAAATGAATCATTACTCATCTTAAAATTGCAATATTTTATTAAAATCACTTTATTGTAAATGTCTCATTTTTTAAAAATCCCTTAATCAACCATTTGCACCAGATTCTGTAAAAATTCTGCGACCCTCAGCAAAAAATTGGAAACCATGACTGACTCAGCTGTGACCAACAGTCACATGACAAATATTCAGCGTTTTCAGGTTGAAGCATTTTTAATTGATTGGTATTGGCAAACTTGAATGAGTCTCTAAATAAGTGCATCATTGTCAATAAAAAGTATTCATTTATAATACGGTTTGAGCACACTGACATTTATCCTGTGCTGATATTGCTGTTTTAAGACATAGACACCTCATATTGGCCACAAAAGTAGCTGTGACATATACCATTGAGATACAGGAATGCTATTCTAGATGATCCTGGCTTGATTTAACACACATGACCTGACTGGAGGTCATGAAGCATCCCAGAATACTTTGTCTTTATGCCATTTTACTTGCTAAACCGCCACGATGCTCTCTGCGTTCAGAGGATTAAACAACATCTTCACGTCTTGCATTTCGAGAGGTAACACAGAGGACTCACCACAGTCGGTCATATTTGTGTTTGATTCAAATGTAAATATATAAAAACACAAGGCAGATGAAACCCATCTTGCAGTGACCCACTGCAGTGTCAAAACTGCGACTGTTGTGTGTTTTGCATACTTACAGTTGGTAGATCTCAAAAACAAAGCTTCTTAGCTACATGAGTTTGACACGTGCAGAGCCATTCTGAGGCAGAGAAATCAAAACTTTACTCTGCAAATTACAGTCATGAGCGAGTCTCTGAGCCTTTGTCTGACTCAGAGCAGTGGGTGATCAATGGAGAGCCACTAATTGGCTTGTAGTTTTTGATGTCTCCTTGTGACATTTAGCTGCAGCATGTCCTCCCTGCTTTGTTTGTCAGCGCTGCAGCGGTAGACGTGTCACTTCTTTAGCTGCGTTGTCAGCAGACATGTAAGAAAAAGTAATGAAATGAATGGATGCTGCATGTAAAAATAGCCACATTGCCTTTTTTGAGCAAGTTCCTTTGCTGAGTGCTCATTTGAAGTAATTATTCATTAAAAGAAGGCCGGGTGAGCCAGCGTGGAAATCAATTACAATATTTTTTAGCCTCTGCTTTTGTTCAAGAACAGAAATACTTCTAATGAGCTGCATGGATTCTATCTGACTTCCGTCTAGGCCAGGGCTTAGCTTGCACTCTCGCTTTCCTCTTTCATTTCTGCCTCCCTCCTGCATCGCAGTTCAAAGCTGCTGAGCCATTTAGCCGCCGATGCAAAGAAACTCCATTCATTAAAAGCAAGATGGCTAATCAGGCTTTTTTGACTTTGGAAATGAGCACACAGACGGTGTAAGTCATACCGCACCACACCGTTATCTACATTCTCGTTAATAAAAAAAATCATCATCAATACGAGGCTTTAATTAACCCTGCTTTGTTGTGGAGAAGACATGCTCAGTATTCTATGGAATCTGCAGCTCGAACAGACAGAAAATGTCTGCAGCTTTAGAGGACATCTTCACCATGGCTGTCCATTCAGTCACGGCAAATCGATATCCTCCATATCCACATGCAACATGCACACACACAAAAAAGATGAATGTTTTCATCTATATTAAAGTGTTCTGAAAAGATCCCTTTGGGGGGAAATAGTTCACCTCTTCAACTCGGCTGGGGGAAAGTGGTTAGTATTCTCTGTGATAGATTATAGGCTCTATCATCTTTCCCTTGAAAGGCAGGCACACAGCGTGGTAGGGATGCCACAGTATTAGATAAAGGCTTCTTGCTGTCTGGAGTGGTAGCTCTAATTTGAATACGGCTTTGCACTTAAAAAATGAGAGTGAGGGGAGTCTGCGAGTCGGCTAATGAGCAGACTGGTAATGCAATTATTGCTGCTTACTGAATTTGGAGCATGTTGGCCTATTATTATGCATCAGGATCAACAGGGCAGACTTGTTATTCTATTAGTTGTTCATTTGAAACTTCCAATGACATCAGTCCTACTAAAATTGTTACCAGGCATGGCATGCATTAAACACTGTCAGGAGCAAGGATGCAACACGTTTAATAACGAGAGTTACCTGCACAAACCAATATCTAACAGTAGTCTGCAATACTTTATCGCATCCTCCTTAAGTTCTGCTATTGTTCCATAATATGAATATCTTTATAACCATGTTAAACTATGGTCCTGTTTTTAACAGCTAACTTTAAACACAATAACAGGCATCATTCACATGTGTACACTGCACCTGAATCAGTGAATCCCTTCTCAGAAACACAAAAATCACATTAAACTCCTGAACATCCCACGATGCAATACATAAAATCCTGCAGATAAGGGCGTCAGTAACTGAATTTGCTTCTTGACATTTATCTCCGCTGACTGAGTAATAGACTTTTGTCATGTCAGACGTTTTGACTCGTCAGAGAAGGTGAAACTAGTTCTATTAACAAAGACTCAGTTCAATAAACGAACAAAACGCAGTTAGTTCTAATGTTAGCAATGAAACCTGTGATTTTCCTGCTGTGAAAAACTAAAATATGAATGTATTATGGGTAATATGGTGGCCAATTTATTCCCACAAACGTTTTTTAGGGGTGTTATTTCTCTGAGGGCTTCCTCCCACTCATAGACTCTTGATTCAGGAGTTATCAGTCTATTGACTTTATTAGCTCTTATAATGCCGATATACACCGATCAGCTACAACATTTATGACAGCTGACAGGTGAATTGAATAACATTGATCATATTGGTAATATGTGGTGTTCTGCTGGAAAACCTTAGATTTTAACATCTGTGTTGATGAGACTTGGACACCCAAATAAACATTGTGCCAGAACAAACACACTCCCTCATGCAAATGGAAATCCCAAATATCACTGTCAAACAATCAGGAACATGTAGAGGAACATGACAATGGCCCAACATGTTGATTTGACCTCCAAACTTCCTACACGCCATTCTGATCAAGCATCAACAGGATGCAGTGGAACAAGTTTGATGGACAGAGGCCCCACTACACAAGCCAGAGTACCCAAAGGATTCACTGCAAAAGTCCTGGTTCCAGACCCCATAGGACACCCTGAGAGGTCCTCTTGTCCATGTCCAATGGTTCAGAGCATTTTTGAGCACATAAGGGGGACCAACACAATATTAGGCAGGTGGTCATAATGTTATGCCTGATCATTGTATCTCCATGATTAGTCCTTCTGCACATACAAATAAGACAGAAAGTGCGTTATCATCCATTGTGATCTGTTTCTATGGCCTAAAATAATGTGAATCACTGTTAAATTAACCCCAACTGAACAGTTTTTAATGCCAATTTTTTTTTTAATGACTTTATTTGTAGATTTTTCATTATACAAATTGAAACATAAACACACCCTTACTGTTCCCCACCCCCCAGTTACCCTCCCATCTTATACTAATGCCAATTTTAACCACTTATTAACCCCCAAGTTGCAAATGCCGAACTCTACAACCAGTCTTAGCAGATTGACTCTTCATCGGCCAAGCATGTAGGCTCTTCTGAGTGTCTTCAGCTGCACTGTTGTGTCAAAGGACTGTTGACTTGTTTACTAAACCTAAACTCACACAGTTGAAAGAGTCTGAACACACATAATAGGCTCCATTTATCTGGGAATGCAAGGATAAACTTGCCTTATGTGGAGGTCATAAAGGTCTGAGACTCCCCACTGTAGAGAATTCAAGTGTTTAACTCAGCTGTTTCTGTTCAGTGGTAGAGATTAGTTTAGTGTATATAAATATATATGTGTCTGTGTGTGTGTGTGTGTGTGTGTGTGTGTGTGTGTGTGTGTGTGTGAAGCTGCAGTAGGTGTGTGATTTTACATACAGAACAAGAGGGAAGTTTGATTCGCACTCCCCCAAGTCTATCAGGAGATGTTTACGCCTGGTTGCTTTTAATACATCAGCAGTGTGGAGCTACAGAGGGAGGATTTTTGCAGGTGTAGGGGAGGTGTAGATTTATGGCTTATACCCGCCACATTCACTTCTTTCTCTAGGCCTGAGATTAACCAAGTCCTAATGTAACAGCTCAGACATGACTGCATCTGTATGGAATCAATATCTCATACTTTGGTGAAATTGAGTTTTGGGAGCTCAGAGGAGAGGCGTGGAAGGCTGAGACGCTCGAGAACTTAACTCCTGTCTAATTTCAACACAGAATTAAGAGCACAGATTTTTTTTTTTTCCAGGCTTTGCGAAGTGCTGACGGTTAGCATGCTGAGATTCTGATCCCTGTAACACAAATAAGGCGTGATATCTTTTACCATTCAGCTACCAAACAAGACATGCATTAAAACTTTATTCATTCTGCTTTTAATCCTGCATACTGTAGTCACCGGCACCAATTTGCATTCTGTAAACTTTAAACCGAGGTCACATCTGAGAAATAGAACACAATTTTAATGTTGTTGCACAGCTCCTGAGTTGAGGTCATCCCATAACAAATGTAAGTCCTTGAGAGTGAGACCGTTTGTGCATGAGTCATGATCCAAGAAGAGGGTGAAAACTAGTTAAATCTAATTAAAACTACTTGTGCGCATCATTGCCTCGGGACATCATGAGAGCTCCCTCACCTTCACAATAGCTGTGTGATACAGCAGCACCTCAGTTCAAGATGTGAAATAGCCGGACACAGCGGTGTGACCTGCATCTGAAATCGCACAACAGAAAAAGATCCTCCTCCCTTCTTCTTTTTTTTTAAAATCACACATTATCAGAGCAACAGCAAGACTCTACTCCATAAAATCCAATCATAAGATGCACAAATTGGTGCACATCATAGTTGCTTTACAGGGCTGATAGCATCACCTGCAGGAATGCTGACTTTACTCATTTCATTTATTTATGCATGAAGGTCCTGTTGTTTCATTAAGGGCATTTTACTGCCTGTTTTATGTCTCAGTGTGATTATGCCTGTTTGGGTTTTTGGTGTATGGTGGATGAAAATTTCTAATCCCAGCAAAATGTTGAATCTGAATTTCAATGTTAGCCACTGGAAGTTTGAAAATAGTGTTGCATAATGGTGAGGCCATGTAACTTCTCAGTGTGCAGGGCCTTGCACGCCAAGACCGCACTGACTGCTCAGACAGAAAACTTTCTGACTTTAATAGTTTAAGTCTTAGAAATTAAAACTGCGACTTGCTGTTCAAACATCAGGATCTCAGCTGAATTCTTTTGCTCACTTGTTGCTTCTGGTTACTGAAAAAATCAATTTATTAGTAATAAATTAGTGAAAACAAAAGGCTTCTCTTACTCTTAAAAGCTGTAGTCTGCATTTCTAATTGGCCACATGGTGTTATGAAGTGCTGCTGTGTGCACATTTGATTGCTTTATTGTCAGTTTTTAACTTGAGATTAGCTGGATATCACAAAAAAAACATAGTGTGTGTTTCTGCCTTCAGCCACAATATTAAAACCAGTGACAGGTGAAGCAAATAAATAACATTGACTGTCTTGTTGCAGTGATACCTGTCAGCAGGTGGGATATATGAGGCAGCAGGTGAGCAGTCAGTTGTTGACGTTGATGTGTTGAAAGAAAGAAAAATGTGCCGCTTGAGGATCTGAGAGACTTTGACAAACTGTGATGGTAGACGACTGGATCAGTCCGTCTCCACAACAGCAGGAGTTGTCAGGTGTTCCTGGTGTTCTGTGGTTAGTGGCTACCATAACCGGGCAAAGGATGGACAACCAGTGAACTGGAGACAGAGTCATGGACGTCTAAAGCTCACCTATGGAGAGTGAAGGATGTGCTGTGTGGTCTGATCCCGCGGAAGAGCTACTGTAACACAAGCTGCTGACATGCTGCTCTGACAGAAAGAAGTCAGAACGTCACAGATTCTGTGTAGCTGCAGACAGTCAGGGTGTCCATGCTGACTCCTGTCCACTACTGAAAGATCAGACAACATCAGAACCGGACCGTGGAGTGAAGGAAGAAGGTGTCCTGCTTTGATGACTCATTGCATCATTTACCTGAGGAAGAAAATGGCTGCAGGATTGGAAGAAGGTGAGTCAGTGTGAGTCATGTAGATGTTACTTTCGCACTTAAACATTTCTGCAGACCATGTCCACCCCTTCATGCCAGCTATATTCCCTGATGACGTTTTTCCAGTGTGACTAGGTGCAAACATCCACTATTATAGCCTTTTACTTTCTATTGCAGTGCAGGACTGACAAATACTAGTTACTGGAATACAATAGTGTAGGAAATGGAACAATGGAAGTGTGATATGTTAGTTTATATGGTGAATTTTACAGTGTTGTTGATGACGTTAGAGAGAAGAAGACTGCTGCTGGACGTTTTTAGAGGAAAGAAAAATGGTGCTAGTTGTCCTCTCTGACTTTAAGCAATCGGTTTTAAAAGCAGTTTTTCAGGGCAGGTATTTTTTTCTTCCTCAAAAACGGCTGTAAAAGAAGTTCTACGGGGACGCTTCTTGTGGTTGGAACATGCACAAAACTTCAGGACACCATAAAACCGACCACAAGTCCATACAGTGAAAAACAGCCTATTCCTGCAAACCACATTTACCCCCTTCAACGGCAGCTTTATTCCCTGGTGACCTCTTACGGCAGGATAATGCTCATTGCTACACTGCAAACATTGTTCAGGAATGGTTTGAGGAACATGACAAAGAGTTCAAGGTGTCGACTCGGCTTCCAAGTTCCCCAGATCTCAGTCTGATCAGGCTTGTGTGGGACGTTGTAGAAAAACAAGTCCGATTGATGGAGGCTCAATGTCTTTGACGGACTTCTTAAAGGACTTAAAGGATCTGGTGCAGGACACCGTTAGAATCTGTGGAGTCCAGGATCTTTTGGCAGCATGTTGTGGATAATTGGTGCATGCTGCAAAGACCTCAACAGCAGGCATAAAAAAAAATAAAGTGAGTTAATACACCGATCAGCCACAACATTAAAAGCAGTGAGAGGTGAAGTGAATAACATTGATCATATTGGTACCATGGATTTGGGGCGGCTGTGGCTCAGGTGGTAGAGCGGTTGTCCACTGATCGCAAGGTTGGCGTTTCGATCCCCGGCCCCTCCGCATGCCGAAGTGTCCTTGGGCAAGACACTGAACCCCAAGTTGCTCCCAATGGTAGATTAGCGCCTTGCATGGCAGCTCTGTCACCATTGGTGTGTGAATGGGTGAATGTGAAACACATTGTAAAGAGCTTTGGATACTACTAAGGTCGAGAAAAGCGCTATATAAGTGCAGACCATTTACCATTTACCATTTATGGATGGATGGATGGATGGATGATAGGATGGATGGATGGATCATTGTTGTTAAACAATGAAAGACAGTTTAGCAACTCTTCGTTTCAAATTAGCAGCATAAGACACACAACAAGACAATATATGTCATGTGAAAAATAGAGTAGAATTAAAAATAGAATAAAAACAGTATTTGGATGGCTATGTACACACTACAGATGGTCCTGATATTTAGGCATATTAGCAGTTATATACATGATTATGACAGTTATATGCACTTATTTACAAAGTGCAAAGATCAAAAATTGTGCAAATGTCATTTAGTGCAAACATGCTAGAGTGGGTGTGACATGAAGTGAGGGTGTAATTATCCAGCTGAGACCGGTACACTGGTAGGTGGTGTGGCATTCTGCTGGAAAACCTTAGATTTTAACATCCATGTTGATGAGACTTAGACAAATAAATAAACATTGACCCAGAACAAACACACTCCCTCATGCAAATGGAAATCCCAAATGTCACTGGCCTACCCCTGCAGGAAAATGCACCCCACCACATGGAAAAAACATCAAACAATCAGGAACATGTTGAGGAACATGACAATGGCCCAACATGTTGATTTGACCTCCAAACTTCCTACACCCCATTCTGATCAATCATCAACAGGATGCAGTGGAACAAGTTTGATGGACAGAGGCCCCACTGCACAATCCAGAGTACCAAAGGATCCAGTGCCAACGTCCTGGTTCCAGATCCCATAGGACACTTTGAGAGGTCCTCTTGTCCATGCCTAATGGTTCAGAGCATTTTTGAGCACATAAGGGGGTCCAACACAAAATTAGACAGGTGGTCATAATGTTATGCCTGATTGGTGTATATTAAACTGCATGTGACTCCAAATACACAGAGAAAGAGTAACAAAGCATAATCTTTCACTCTGTCCAGACCCTGTAGATAAGAAATACTTCTGAGGAGCTCTTCTGTTTTTAACAAGACTTCAACAACCAGTATCTTTGCTGTCTTCTGATCTTTCCTGATAACTCTGTCTATGCACTGAAAACTTGCCGGTATGGCTTCAGGATCGACTCAGAGGTGGCAGGACGAGGACGGATCAATGTGTTTCACACAAACTGAGATCAATGCTGTTCTGTTTTGTTCTGGCCTGTTTTAACATCCTCCTGAGCTCTTGATGCACTCTGATTTAAAAGGACCTCCACAACCTCTTGGACTCATTTTTAAGTTTTATTAACAAAATATTTCAATGGAGCCTCACTGTGGCTGTGACAAGAAAAGGACTAGCAAAGGTCAGCTTCATATTTTTTGTTTGTTGACCCACCTCATGGTCTCATATGAGATGTGGCGTCTCTCTTCATTCCTGTTCTGATGACACATGGTCAAACCAAGTTAAAAATACAAGTACTATTTGCATTTGTAGTCTTGCAATCAATATAGTTCAAATAGGAGAAAATGTCAGACTTTAGTTCTGCTTTTGGATGTTCTAATGAAAGAAATGTCAAACCTGAGCAACAGGGAGCAATATTTCAGAGGTGAGAAGTAATCTAACAATATTTGACTGTTCAGAATGTGTTGAATTTGAAGTAATCCTCTTAAAATGAAACCTCTCTGCAGTTGATAGTAGCCATCTCACAATAAGCTGACTTAGTGAAGAGCACATTTATATGAGGCATACAAATATTTGACCAGGAATGTATTTAAAGACAGAACTGTGATTAATACAAAAATGTTTGCAATGTTTAAATTTTGTGTGAGTTCTTCAGTTAACAGCATAAGATAATGAGGTATTGACTAATTGATCGTTTGGTTGATATGATTGGTTTCAAAAAAACCTGGAAAAGGCATGTACAGCATTTTTTCAAGTCAATAATGGGAAAAAATGCAACTTTTACATAATCTAGGTTTTTTTATTGCTTACACTTTCAATTTGTTTACATATTTGTCTCCTCTCGGCTCTGTGTAAACACAGCCTGCAGTTCAGCCAAAAGCCACTGAATCTTTGTCATGTGACTGTTGGTCACAGGTCAATTGCTCGTGTCTTCATAGTTGCCAAAAGCAGCACCGAATTTTTAGTTTTTTACTGAATCTGTTTAAAACATTTTATTTTGGTGGATTTTTTAAATGATACATGTACAATAAAGTGACTTTGATTTAATTAATTGCAATTTTTAAGGGTTAGATTTGGTTAATTTGCCTGAAAGTGTAAAACTGGACGATTCGTTCTTGTTTTTACTGCTTCTGGCGGTTAAATGGTGTCAATGTGGTAATTTTTAAAATGTAAATGAGCATTTATTTTCAAAATTCTGAACAAAACAGCTTCATATGCTGTAAGATAAAAGAACATACTTTAAAACTGATGTTTCTGGAATAGAGTTGATGGGAATTTATTGGTTGTATGCTTTCAAAATCCAGTTTACTTTGCTATTTCTTGATCCTGTGTACTCCAGCTTTCGGTCAAAGGAGTACCTGTTTCTGATATGCAGTGCTTGCAGTGTTTGCAAAATTGAAGATTTCCAAAAGTGGGGGAAATATTTTTGCACGGCACAATACATTGATTTGCTTGTCATGTTATTGTCCAGCAGATATTTTTGCGTCACTTTCATTCTCCTCTTCAGACTGAAGCAGGTGGCACTAAGCAGTAAATGTCGTTGAGTAACTGTTTTGGTCATCGCAGTCATGATTCATTCATTCCCACCAGAGCTTAACATCGTTATCAGTCAAACAGGATGCTTGAAATTGAATCAGAACCTGAAACCTCACCACGGAACATCATGTTCTGCTCTGCGATATTGCAAAAATGATGCCACACTCGGAATAACAAAAAGTAAGATGAATATGTTGCTACGTGCTGAAGTCGGTGAATAACCTTGATATGATTTGGATTTCATTTCCCTTCACGGTTGCAAACTTAAGTGCAGCAAAGCTTCTGCCATTTGGTGACTGAGTATGTCTCAAAATCTCATCCCCATGTAAAGTTACAAATAAATCCAAACATCCCTCCATAGATCATCAGCAAATCACTTCCTCTGTGATAGATGATGACCAACGCCTCCCTGCCTCCTTCTCCACTTTGTCTGTGTCCTCCTAATCCTGTTTATAAGGATCCATTATCTCGCAACATCCCAGATTCCTCTCAAGGCCCCCCGACACCTTTGGCTGATGATGAATCAACGACACATTTAACTGTAACCTTCCAAACACAGGCAGCTTGTTGTAAGACCTGTTTCGCGTCTCCCCTGCCTCTCCTCAGCGAAGACAGTGATTCCGTACACATCGACAGCTCAGGCGTCCAATTTAAAGGGGAGGTCTGGGAGTTGAGGCCGCAGCAAAGGGCCCATAATTGGCATCCTTCTTGTCTTATTAAAGGGGGAAAGCACTGGGATGGATCCCCGACGCCAGATCTTGGCCTTTATTAGAACGGTGTGTAAACAGAACTCACTCGTTGCAGCATTTTTTTTTTCATTCTCAAGCCACAAAATTTGAGTAATTAGCAACCTAAAGTGGCAGCGAGGAAACTCCGATCTGTAGATCCGGTGCAGAGAACGCAGCACGTCCAAGTGGGGTTTTGTCATTTATTATATTCAACAATTATCTGCGCCAACCTCTGCTCTCCATAAAACTGTTCCCCGCGTTTATGCTCAGCCTTGAAAGCTCTTAATGCAGCAGTGTTTTGTGATGCCTCCTGGACAAAGACAGGGTTGATAGATTCACAGCTCCTCTCCACAGCCTCTTCTGCTTCAGTAAAGCGCAGTTGGTTTAACAAGTTTGTGCCATTCGATGCTCAAGGACCTAATCCCCGAGGGGAGGCAACAAAGATGGAGAGGGAAAAAAACGAGTATTCTCTCTTCTTCTGACTGCTCAGTGATCCTCTTGACTTGCATGCCTGCGATGAAGAAGACTATTCAGGATCAGCTCTACCTCTGTTTCTGCTGTTTCTGCTGCTCTCGGCTGTGCTGGCAGCGCTCCCCCCCTCCAACTTCATGAGCTCCATTTAGAATCCGCTGACATGTGAGCAAATCTGACAATTAGCAGTTTGCTGTTTTGGTAAAATGTGCTGCTACAGTACGGCCGAGCTAATATTTCCTCTGCCAGCTGAGTAAGAGGGTGGAGACCCTGAAAAAGGCTCTGGAGAGGGTTTTGATGGAGATGGCACATGCACAATTATCATGTTACCCCTGTGGGCTTTTTTTGTTGTTGTTGTTCAAATGAAGCCTAAATTAGCTCGATGGGCTCTTATGTACAGTATACGTCGCCCACTCTGCGGCGTGGACAGGCTTTTTCTGCTTTGCTAGTAGTTTCATTACAGTGGATGTGTTAATATGCCTTTATTCTTTACCGCTGAGGATGCTGTCAGTGTCTTCTAGTGAAGTTGAGTCACTGTATTGTCTGAAAACTAGTGTTTGCATAATTCTGGCAGCGATCGCCTGCATAGCACTGCTGGCATTCAATTATCTGGCGGAGCGACTGTGTTCATTGAGAGCCAGAAGAAAAGGCCGTGTTCTGTAGAGCAGGAATCCATCATCAGAAGGAATCTATTAGCCGGGTGTGTTTCCTGTGCGTCTCCACGCTTGTTCTCTTCACAGAAAATGCTGTTTTCCGACACCGTGAATGGAGGCAATAATTGAAACTGCTTCTCAAAGAGTTTCATTGCACTTAAATGAAAATTCCCGTAATTGTGTAGCAGCAGAGGGATGGCATTCATAAATTGGTCTAATTTGCTGAAAGTAGTTGGCTCTTAGCAACAGTCAGTAACACACCTCCGTGGTGTTTACCTCCTTAGCTACTGTGCAGCTGCTAGAAGTGACACTTTTAACCCTTTAAACCTTGATTTATTGTTGTCTTTACAAAATCACCCAAATTACAGCAGTTATCAGAGACGGAAGCTGTAAAAACAGAAAGAATCACTCAGTTTTGAGCTTTCTTATGTTCATTTAGCTACTCATCCGTGAGTAATGATCGATTTGTTTGGGAAATCAAACAAATCTAAGCTTAAAATCATGATATATCACCACAATCACTTCATTCTACTTGTACCTAGATTCTGGAACGAAAAGGTTCCAACAAAGATCACTGAAATGGCGTCATTTATCAGCCAGAAATGGTAAAAAAACAGAAATAATATTCCACATTCCATCAATTCTTGAACTAATCATGTGTGACATGCAGATTTGTTGGGAAAATTATACAAACCTAAGGTTAAAGTTACGTTAAATCAAATCAACATCAACTTATTCTACATGTCTCATTTAAAATTTCATCAAAAATAAAGTGTTTGCTCTCACCAGATTCTGTTAAAAAAATACAATTCTGAGCTCCCCCAGTGTTGGTAGCACTGTGGACACTAGGAAAAGCAGATTCCATGTTTTTTTCCATGTCATTCCATGTCTTCTGTAAAAAAAAAAGACATTTAACTTGTGTTTTTTCTTTCTTTTGTAGGATTTCCGTCATGCTCACTGCGTCATACTGCACACAAGACACTATTTCTGAGTTGTTCCTGCTTCCAGTCATAGTTGTTCTGTTTCCATAGAGGTGCTGCCCACAAACTGCTGGGAGATCAGATGGTTAATTACAACATCATTTAAAAACTCTTAGCATTTGCTTTTTATGGATTTTTCGCCCACTCGGCACACTCAGATGGAAAACAGAAGGAGCAAAAGGCCAGAATGCATGTCTTAATTTGAGAAAAAACATCTTCAAGAGTCTGAAAATTTGCTTGTGTATCAATCTCATTATATCTGGTGTATTCAAGTGGAGTTGAACAAAGAGCTGCACATGTTATAAGACAGGCAACAACAGGATAATGACTTGTAAAATCAATTTCTAAAGTAAAATAAATATAAAATAATCAAATAATACAATAACTAAGAGCGGCCACTTAAAACATGTACATCTAATATTTGATTAAAGGACAGATACGATTCCAAATCTTTAGACGATCTAATACCTGCCTTCAACACTCTGAACCCCAAAAGCATGTTGTCTTTTTACATATTCATCCAAATTAAATCATTTATCAGGACTGCAAACTGTAAAAACTGACAAATTAATCAGGTTTTGAGCTTTCTGACAGTCCAAAAACTACTCCTCTGTGATCTTGATTCAATTGGGAAAATGAACTAAAACTGAACTTAGAAACAACAAAGTAGTCATGATAGTCAAACAAACAATCAGTTTATTCTGTATGTCTCTTTAAAAAATGCCAAAAATACACCGTTTGGAGACACCAGATTCTGTAAAAAAACTAAAAATTTTGAGTTTTTCACACATTTCACAGCATTCACATGACAAAAATTCAAACACTTTTCAGCTGAACTGCAGGTTATTAAGGCAAAATGAGTGGTTAAGTATCTATAGTATGTAGAGCTGCCTTTTTTTCCAGTATTGGCAAAGAAATTCAGCTGATGTTTTTCTTCTTTTTTTCTGATTTCTGGCTTGTTAACTGTGTCATTCTGCACAGGAGGCATTTCAGAGTTCTCTCTGCTTCTTCACCGTTGTGCTGTTTCCACAGAGGTGCAGGACTTTATATTGCAGTAAAAAACGCCCAGAAACTGCTTGGAGTGCAGAGGATTAATTACCATTTCTTTTCGACATCCTGATTTTATTGAATATTTGCCTATTAGTGAGACTGAAATGGAAAAATGAGGCCAAAATACATGCGTGAGACTTTATTTTAAAGGTAACATCTTCTAGTTTCCGAAAATGTTTTAGCACGAAGTTAAAACACAACCTAAACTACATCAGTTCAAACATGGATTGAAAAAATTTACTTTTGTTCTCGTCTATAGTAAATCACATCTACAATACGATAACAGCAGCAAAGGGGATATTCCAAACACTGAAGAAACATCAATAGAAAAAACAAACAAAAAAAACCCCAGAAATATATTTAAATACTAGTTCAGATTGTCCGAAGTTCTCTGGAAGTAGTAATAATAACTAATGTTGCACATGTCAGTGGTATTGCACAGATTCTTTCATGAGTAGAAATGCTGATAGAGAAAAAAATTATATTGCACAGGGTTTTTAAATGCTCAAAATACTCAGAATGCATGCTTTAAATGGGCATATTTTTGGAATATTGGAATAACAATAACTAAAACATGCTTTATGTGCAAAAACTATTCAAATGAATGCAAACTTTCTACATCTTCTCATCTACACTTGCCTGAAATTTAGATTTCCAGCCCTAAACTTAAGGGACTTTCTGCAAAATGAACTGATCTAACCATGTGCACTGACATTCATAACTTTATGCTCAATGCTAAGCTGCTTCTAACTCTTTTAATGACTGTTAAAAGTGAATCCAACACTGATTTCTATGTCCTGGTGCGGCAAAGAGACTAAGACAAAAACATGGAAGGGGAAAAAAAAACAGCAAACGCAATTAAAATTCTAAAAATCAAATCATGTTTTGTCATTTATTCCACTGAACGAGTGTAATTAAAGCAAACCTCGCTGTTAATCACAGACGTGGTTTGTCAGGCGACCAGCAGGCACCAAATGTCACATTTGGGATTTGAAGTTTGTCCACCAGCTGTTTCCCTGTTGGCAGACCGGATCAGTGGCGCACATTACTTTTTTTTTTTGGGAAATTAAAAATTGCTATTACTCACAACACTTTATTTCCATGTGGACCAGAGGGAAAGGGGAGGAGGATGGATGGGTGGGGGAGGAGGGATATAAACAGATTGAGGTTGGAGGAAGTGGAGATGCAGAGCTGTGGCCCCTCAGATTTTGATCTAGAAGACTTGGTGTCAGAAGCAGTGACATAAATGATGTATCCCTGCAGACCCATCAATAACACCCAAAGAGGCCTAATGGAGGTATAAAACCGGACAGATAAGAAGTTTCGCTCGGAGCTTCCATAAATCAGCCACTCAGAATGACCTATATAAAAGTGGACAGCACTGACAGGCTGCATAAATTACAAATGGACTCTGCAGGAAGTATTACTGTTATTGTAATTATCATGAAGCCCCTCAGACACCGTAAGCACAAGTAGTAAATGTACATATATGGAATGCACAGTGTCACCGTGATCCGTAAATTATTTATGGTCTCTTTATAAGATTTGATCACTTCCTTGTCTGAGGAGCTCCATCTCCAGCCATCTCCACTTGTTTCCACTGAAATTAAAGCAGCATTAAATGACATGCAGACTCCAGTGCAGTTTTCTCCGCCTGATTCCAGTGTTTGGAGCTCGACCTTGACCCGGTAATGACTCTGTGTCGGAGCTAAATATCAGCACAGTCCTTTCCAGTGTGGAGCCCGCTGCCATTTAACACGGAGAGCGATATTAGCAGCAACCTCCTCAATCTAACTGGAAAATGACCTTTCAAAGCCCCACAAGAAACAAGAGGTCGATGATGAATTGCATAACCGCGTCCCCCTGCACACCTCATGTTGCCTTTTATTGCCTCAAGTCACTGCAACTCGTTGGCAGGAAAGGGGGGAAAAAAACACGAGAACCTCCAGCTTTTGCATTCTGACTTCAGAGCATTCATTAGACCTGGAAGTAACAGTTGTATTTTCAGTGTTGATAAACTTCTCAGTTAATCAGTTTGTTGTTTGGTCTATAAAATGCCAGAAAACGGTGAAAAATGTTTGTCAGTGTTTCCCATAGATGACACATGTCTTCAAATATATTCTGTCAAAGAGGACAAAGAAAAAATGCACATTTTGGAATCGTTTTTTCCATTAACAAATGACTCAAACTGATTAATAGATTACCAAAATAGCTGGTCGTCAATTTAAAAATGGGGAACTAATCGATTAGTCATCATTGCAGCTCTTACAGTCATGCATTATTTGAAGTTGGAACAGCCACATAGTGCCATCAGAGAAAATGAATATGAAAATGAAAACTGTTTAAAGTTTGCAAGTGAAACCAGATACAAACAGCTAAGCTGAAGTCTTACAGTACTGCATTGGTAGAAGAAGTACTTAGGTCAAAAGTTACAATACTGTGTTACAAGCAAAAGTCCTGCAAGTACAAAAGAGTCAAAACTTAAAGTGCTCATTATGCAGAATGAATCTTTTCAGAATAACAGACACTGATTAGAGACATTACATTATGATCACCTGCCTAATATTGTGTTGGTCCCTCTTATGTGCTCAAACATGCTCTGAACCATTGGGCATGGACAAGAGGACCTCTCTGGGTGTCCTATGGGGTCTGGAACCAGGACTTTGGTAGTGGATCCTTTGGGTACTCTGGCTTGTGCAGTGGGGCCTCTGTCAATCAAACTTGTTCCACTGCATCCTGTTGATGCTTGATCAGAATGAGGTGTAGGAAGTTTGGAGGTCAAATCAACATGTTGGGCCATTGTCATGTTCCTCAACATGTTCCTGATGGTTTGATGTTGTTTCCATGTGGTGGGGTGCATTTAACTACAGGGGTAGGCCAGTGACATTTGGGGTTTCCATTTGCATGAGGGAGTGTTCTTTTTCTGGGACAATGTTTATTTGGGTGTCTAAGTCTCATCAACATGGATGTTAAAATCCAAGGTTTTCCATCAGAACACCACATAGTACCAATCTGATCAATGTTATTGACTTCACCTGTCAGTGGTTGTGGCTGATCAGTGTATACTATTTTATTGGAGTATAATTATTGATGCAGTAATTGTGTTTATCACAGTTGATCAAGATTTTCTTTATTGATCACAGCCCTACTTTGATTAAAGACTAAATACCTTTAAAACTAATGACACTCCCATTACTCCACAGAATGCGTTGATATCAATATTTTTAGTTGATGCATGTTTGTTTTAAGTTCAGTTCATTATTGCAAATGTTTTTCTTTAGTATTACTGTAATTCTTGTTGTTTTTTCCTCCAGTCAGTGCTCGACTGCAGTTTCAGACAATAACGGCTGCAACAGAATCCGACTCGGTTAAACTTTCCAAAGACTTTGAGAGTCTGGTAGTACTTCAGATTATACTAGAACAAAAAGGTGATTTGTTCACTGTGCAGAGTTGGAATGTTAGAACACAACAGCAGCAACACCTGATGAGTAAGCTAACTTCTGTCAGTTTCTCTCCTGCTCCCTGTGCTCATATTTACTGCATTTTAACATGATTATTCCCCAATAGAGCTGTTTTTGCTTACATAATTTTCTCTTTCTGCTGCCAGACGGCAACTGAGCTCCTGCTTTGCATCGCTAAACTTTGGATTTTATAAGGTCATCAAAAACACCAAACCCACAAGTTATAAATGACAACTGAGCTATGAATTCGGCTGTATTTTCAAAATATTCAAGGCTTCTACCAAAGTCAAAGAGCAATTACATAACCAAGAGAGTAAGAACTGATGTAACTGGTCTATGCTTTTTCAATTTGTGATGGGGTTTTATAGAACCTTGGATTTCTTTTGGAGTCCCCAGTTTTTTCCTTTTTTATTAATTTTTATCACTTTGGCAAGTTAAATACAGTACAGGCACTGTGCTGCGTTATGCCTCAAATTAATTTAAAGAAGATTTTCCTTTATTTGGTGGAAAATTTGTCATTTAATAAACTGTACGCTTGGATATACAGTAGTACATTAGTTTAGGTGACCAATAACCTTAAGTAAATACATTTAGCTGGATCTTGGTGGATCCTAACGATGTGACAGGCCCAGAAATGATAAAATTTAACATTTGGCATTATGTTATTATCATTTAACACATCACATTATCACATTAGCTTCTCTGTCTAGTCAGCTCTATTGCCAGTTTATCCTGCTGTTCCTAATGCATCACATTGCAGCATTAAGTTTTAGCAGCGCAGCTCAATTTCCCAAAGAGGCTGAAGAATAATAAAAAAAATAAAATGTCTTACAGTCGTGCCAAAAACCTGTGACCCTCCACTATACATAAAGCTTTTTTCAAATGTGCCAAACACCTTTGCTCAGTGCCTCTTTGTGTCTCCTCTTAACTCGAGCAATCAAGTGAAGCTGACTTTGAGAAGTGTTTCGCCCCTAACTTACAAAAAGCAGATAGCAGTGAAAGAGTTGTGTGGCTTCGTAACAAGATCTGTCCATGCCTGAGCAACCGGAGAGGCAGCTGTTCTCAGCCAGTCAGAATGCAAGCCGAGGCTTTTTCCACCGAGGAATTAGGAGTGATGGAGAGGAGAGAGATGTAATTAGGAAGCAAGACAGAGCAGGACGAGGTGCAGGAAGACAGTGAAGATGGAGGGAAGATGGAGGGGAAAGAGGCACTATAGAGAAAGATAGAAACACCAAAAAGGGGGGGAAACAGAGGAAGAGCGAGGAGACGGTTCGAGCTGAAAATCATTTAGCACTAAGCTAAATGCCAACTAAGAATAGACTTTGAATAAATCAAGCCGAGCTATGTGGCTGGAGAATTAATACGTCCCCTAGAAAGTGTTGCCTTACCCCCAAAGACCGAATCAAGGCATATGTTCCCTGAAACCCTCCTAAAATTTATCAAAACCTAGAGAGACTTTAAAAGAATCAGTGTATTTAAAACAACATCTGATACAAGAGTAACAATCAAATGCGCTTTAATGCCCGTTTGATGTGGGAAAAAATGAACACATCAGCACTAAAGTACATTAAAAGCCCACTTGTATCCTTGTGAGCTGAGCGTCGGCTTTGAAGCGCCTCCTCTGCTGCAGGTACCGCCGGTTCTCTGGTGGTACGACAGCTTGGTTCGGTCCCTCCACATCTCTTCAGAGCTGATAGTTAAGAGAGCGCAGCAGCTATGTGACAAACGTGGCCCCTATAGTCTTCTGTCCTCGGAAGCAAAGACTCCATCTGAACAACAGGAGGGAAAACAGGGTCTGTCTGCATTTAGAGTGAGCCTCCATTTTCGTAGCACCTGAATTTGTGCAGAAAAAAAGGCCAAGTGGAGCTAAAAAAAAGGAAAGTGAATCCTACTATCAGCTGCTCGGTCCTTTTTGCATTAAGCTCCAGCAATAACTAGCTCACTTGCTAATCGCCAGGGTCTCGGTAAAAACACTTTTCATGCTTTTAAGAATGTGACAAATTGTTGCCTAAGAGATTTTCTTTTTCACTTAATGAAACATTCATCACAAAGCTCCTATTATTCTCAGTGCTGTTTTTTAAAGCATAATGGCTTCAAAGAAAAGTATTCATCTTGCCTGCTTCACAGAAACATGGTGAGAGTTTACAGAGGTGTTTTTCTCACCGGTGCCACCTTGTGCTTTCAAAAGCCCATTCTGTGCCATTGATGACATAATGGATGTCACATGAAACACGGTCCTGCAAAAATCCTGTGTCCCCATTTATCACTCTTAATCATTTCCTGCAGATTTCTCAAGACCACATTTATTGAATGCATCTATCTTTCTCTTGTTGAGGCTGCGGACAGAGATGGATTGCTCCAGCCAGCAGATTTAAGGACTTCCCAGGCCAAACAGAGCACGGCTGACAGTCTTTAATTCTTAGAAATTCTAACCGCTGCTTTGTCTCGAGGATTTTCAAGTGCATTTCTCTGCAACCTGTGGACTCCACACTGCGTTACTGTGAGGGTACATTAAAAATTCTTCCAAGACACTCAATATCACAGCAGAGTCATTGCATGTCAGGGTTTAGGGTAATTGGATTATTTGAAAATTAGTGTTGGAATATGCAACAGTGGAGCAACATCACCTCAAATTGTAAGGGCTGAAAGGAACAGCGTGACATTTCAGGAAATGCTGATAGTTAGATGAGGAGATCAATACCACTTTCTCATCTGTATGCGAAATATGTGTATCAATAAGGTAAAGCCAGCATGCAGTTAGCTTGTGTAAGCATAAAAACTGGGGGGGAAACAGGGAAATGGCTAACTTTGCTCTGTTCAAAGGGAACAAAATCCATCCAACACCACCTCTAAAACTCAGTAATTAGCTCATTTTAAATATATACAATGCATATTAAAAAGGTAGTGATCCCCTTTGGAAGTTTTCCCCATTTTGTTGCTTTTTAACATTGAAACCTGGTCAATATAATTAGATTTTTTTATTAGAATTTACAAAAAAGGCTCTTTCATGTCAAAGTGAAAACAGTTTTCTGCAAAGTAACGCCAATTAATTAGAAACATAAAAGGTCAGTATTCACCCCCTTTAAAATGACCTATCTAATTCAACATAAGTGCAGCCAGCTGCTCCTAGAAGTCACACGGTGAAATGGAGATCATCTGAGCGCAGTGAATGTGTCTCAGCGATTGTAATATAAAGACACCTGTATCTTGAAGGTCCAGTCACTGGTGAATCAGTACTCCTGATTATAACTACACCATGAAGGCTAAAGAACACTTCAAGTAGCTCTGGCAGCATCATGATGCCATAGCCCTTCGAAATGGTTGAGCCATTATCAGCAAAAATACTGCTGACTTATCATTTGCACCATGAGCAATATTATTTGCTCATTGCACTCTCTCGTATTGTCATTTGCACTACTGCGTGTCTATATTATTTTCTGATGTGTTAATATCTATATATATTTTTATTTTTATTTTTTTTTATTGTTATTCTATTATTCTCTTTTTATTCCTAGTATGACACCAACAGCCAAAACCAAATTCCTTGTATGTTGTTTATATACTTGGCCATTACAGCTGATTTTGACTCTGATTCTGATTCTGAAGCATGGCGGTGGCAGCATCATGATGTGAAGCATGGTGGTGGCAGTATCATCATGTGAGGATGCTTCTCGGCAGCAGGCCCTGGAAGTCTTGTAAAGAGGATGAAATGAATGCAGCAAAAAATACAGAAATCCGGGAAGACAACCTGATGAAGTCTGCAAGAGAACTGTGATTTGTGAGAAGATTTGTCGTCCAACAAGACAATGAGCCGAGGTAAACAGCCAAAGCTACACAGAAATGCTTTAAAGACAACAAGGTGAATGTTCTGGAGAGGCCGAGTCAGAGCCCAGACCTCTATCCAAACTGAGAATTTGTAGTTGCTAAGGGCAGCCAAAGTCTGGACTTTGACTCGACCACTCCAAAACCTTAATTTTGTTCGTTTCGAGCCACTCAGACATGGACTTGCCGACGTGCTTTGGGTCATTGTGCTTGAACTTTAGGTCATGAACTGATGGGTGGATATTTTGCAGGAGGATTTTCTGATAGAGAGCAGAATTCATGGCTCATATGTCACTGCTGGTATAATGTTGTTCCTGTGGAATGCAGTATTGGCTTTACCCCAGATGTAATTGGACCCATGTCTTCCAAAAAGTTCCACCTTTGACTCATCAGTCCACAGGATGCTATCCCAAAAGTCTTGGGGCTCATCGAGATAGTTTTTTGCGAAATCCGGACAAACCTCTATGTTCTCCTTGGTCAGTAGTGATTTGCGCATTGCAACTCTCCCATGATGCCATTTTCGTCCAGTGTCTTCCTTATTGTGAAATGATGTAGATGGGTCTTAACTGAGGCCAGTGAGGTCTGAAGTTCTTTTGATGTTCATCTGGGTTCTTTTGTGACCTCCTGGATTAGACATTGATGTGCTCTTGGAGAAATGTTGGTAGGCCGGCCACTACTGTGAAGATTCACTACTATTCCATGTTCTCTCCAATTGTGGATAATGTCTCTCACTATGGTTCTCTGGAGTCTCAGAGCCTCAGCATTGGCTTTGTAACCCTTTCCAGACTGATAAATGTCAATGACTTTGTTATGATCCCCGCTTCAGTCCCTGTTTGTCTGCCTCTTTCTTTCTTTCCTTTTCCCTCTCACTTAGCCCTGCTTTCCCTCGCCTTCTTTCCAGCTCCCTGATTACCTGCTCTCTCATTACCTGCATTCAAGACAGCTGCGAACAACTGCTCACCTGCCAGTAAGCACCTTCTTCAATAAAAGCCCGGTTCTTCCAGTCACTGTCCACCAGACCATAAAACTATTCTTCCCCGGTTCACTGTCTGTCCCTGCTCTGTCTTCTGCTTGCTTCCCCAAAACCTGTCTGCTGAACCCCCCCTACCTATGCGTCACTCTTCCTGCCTATCACCAGTCAAGGTTTTGATTTGTTTGTGGACTGTTGCCTGTTGTTTTGCTGATTATTCTGTTTGTATGTTTAGAGTATTTTGTTAATTTGTCACATTTTATGTTCTGTGTAATCGGTTATTCACCTTGTCTGTTTTTTGAGTATTTCTTAGTTTGTACTGTCTCACATTGTGGTGTTCTTTGATTTCTCCCTTTGTGGCCAGTTTTGAGTTTAGCTGGTTTTGTTGTTCGTTAGTTTTGGGTTCTTTACTGATTTCAGTTTACTTCCATGAGTTTAGTTCTTCATTCAGAATTGCTTTAGGTTGAGTCGGGTTTGTGTGTCCCTGTTTAGTAGTCTGGTTTTTGCATGTAAATTAAGTTCTCCTTACATTCCCCTCTCATGCTAGTTTTGAGTTTTGTAAGGTCTTGTAGTTTTGTTTGTTTTTAGTCATCACCAGGGTTAGTCTTGGTTCTAGTTTGTTCTGAATTTAGTATTAAAGCATCTAACATTCTGCACGCCTGCCTGTTCTGTGTCTGTGCCTGGGTTCTCTGCCTCCCCTCTGCCTCTTTAGAATGTGGCATCAAGAACGTGCTGCTTTTTGAGACCCTTTAGCTACTTCACAAAGCCAGACAGGCTCTATTTATTGACGTTTAGATTCAACAAGCCTGGCAGTAATCGTATGTGGGTGTGGGTGGTGAAATAAAAAAGGGGGCAATTACTTTTTCACATAGGGCAAGATCTGCTGGACAGCATTTTTCTTTCCAAAAAATATAATAATCTAAAAACTGCATTTTTGGGATATCTTTGTCTTATATTAAGATTATTTTGATGTTCTAAAACATTTACGTGTGACAAATGTGCATAAATGGAAGAGATCTGTAGGAAAGGAAATGCTTTTTCAAGGCACTGTACATGTTAGAAGCTTCTCTTTTATGTTCTCTGTTGCCAGGGTGATGATCAAGACCTCAAAATGTAACAGAGAATGCAGATTACTTGTTAAGTATAATCTAAAAAATAAATATATAAAGGCACTGGACCACTGAGACTAAAGTGTGCTGTCATACAGTCCTCTCACTCGAGCGCTGTCAGAGTTTGATACTGTTCTGGCCTCCACACTGCACCAAGTGGCTATTTTTATCCGTCATTTACATTTAGTTAACCTATTGTCTCAGAAGTGCTCAGGGACAAGCTTATATCACAACCCTCGAGCTCTGCAGTCAAGAGTGCGTCCTAACTGAAAATTTCAATCTGGAAAAATTGACCTCGGATATTGTGTGGATGCTAATTTTTACATCTGGTCCACAGAAAGAAAAACGTTCCGCTGGCACGATTGAAGTTATTGCCAGAGCCGTCAAACTGAGGAGCCTCTGTGTTTAAAACAGCTTCAACTGCAAATCTCCATTATTCATGCGTCTCTCCCACACTCCCTCGTACACAAAGATCTTTCTCCTGCTTCATGCACCCAGCCAGAGGTCATGACCCTCATTTGAAGATGCAGAAGGAGGACCGTTTCAGACGCCTGTAATGGAATTACAATATCTTTGAAAAAGTCTTTTTTTTTTCTTTTGGCGTGTCGGGAAGTCCTCTGCCGCTCGTGCTGCTAATGCTGTGGAGAAATACTTTCCTGTTTTGCCCGCAGTACCATTTCACTATGTAATCACCTAACTCATGAAAATTGCAGAGGTGGTGAATAATTTAAAGTGGCTGCATTAAAAATTATGTGTTGTACGGTGTCATAACGATGGCGGTCCAGACACAGGGAAGGGAGATAGCGGAGTAGATAAAAAGAAATCCGGGTGAAACATTTTTCTTTGTCGCTCATTTATAGCGCTCACATTACGTATTCCTCTGTTTCCAATATCTCTTTATTGTTACTCGAGGGCACACTTAAATTGAGACGAGGAGCGACTGTTGTGGCAGCAGAGGAGGGGAACATACTGTACCTATGGCGCCATCCATTTTAATCTGCCGTGCATCCATGTCGTGCGGCAGAAATGAAATGCAAAATGTTGCGAGATTGACTCCGACTACAACAAATAGCAGTTTGAAGTTAAACCATTCGCCCTTGTGAGCAGCAGGCTGCACAGAGAGAAGAAAAAAAACCCAGTGAAGGACAGAATATTGAACTAAGCTGTTCAGCCACCCGGGAGACCCGCACTGATTTTATTTGATTAACTGCAATCATGAAATCCCAACTCACCAGGGTCTCCTCCAGTCGAGCCCTTCACGAAAAAACACCACGTATTAAATAAAGAGCGCTTTGTCAGGGGTGGAGTAAACGCCGTTGTTTGTGGGGTTGTGTTCGTCTGCTGCTGTTGTGTTGCGTGTTAACTGAGCGAGTAATGAATGATTTTACAGCAGCTTATGGGCAAATGAGCACATATCAAAACCAGTGTGCCGTTCACTAAAATATAAATGGTTTATTAGAGGAATATGTATTTATATGGAGCCTTGGAAGCAGGACTCAAAATTATGACATTATATATTGTTCCTGAAAACCACCAAACAGACGTTTATGAACTGAGAGTTTCTGAAAGTGGTTCAGAAAGAACGAAGACAGCTGTGGCTTTGTTTGAATGTTATTATTTTATATGTGCACTACACTAATGGACAAATGACCAAAGAATTTTAGGGATTTATTGTCATGCAAAAAAAAACCCCCATCTCTGTCAACTGAAATCGGAGCTACTCTTCGACTAATTGATCTACAAGTAGAACTAAATGTTCCACAGAGCTCTGAGGGACTCTACCTGCAGCTTGTTTAGCCTGAATGAATTCTAAATGAACTTAAAAGGCTTGCATTTGCAGGATATTAAATAATTTGAGGGCGGTTATTTTCTGCTAGCATGATAAGAACAGACTGGGAGCAGAGCAGCTGCACATATTCATCTGAATTCTGGAAATGTATCAACAAGAACTGTTGAGGAATAAAACAGACAGGTTAGCTGCTGATCTTAGATGCTGTTTGCAAAGTTTAAACTCCACTTTTGAACAAAATGCATCAATTAGTTTGGAGTCAACTCCCAATAAACATCCATCCATCCATTATCTATACACCACTTAATCCTCTGCAGGGTCGTGAGGGGGCTGGAGCCTATCCCAGCTGACTCTGGTGAAGGCAGGGACACCCTGGACAGGTCGCCAGCCTATCACAGGGCTACACATATAGACAGACAACTAAGCACACTCTCATTCACACCTACGGACAATTTAGAATCATCAGTTAACCTCAGCATGTTTTTGGACTGTGGGAGGAAGCTGGAGTACCCGGTGAGAACCCACGCTGCACAGGGAGAACATGCAAACTCCACACAGAAAGATCCCAGGACGCGAACCGGGGATCTTCTAGCTGTGAGGCAATGCTGCTAACCACCAAGCCACCGTGCAGCCCCCCAGTAAATGTTCACTAGATAACTTAGACCCAGCACTCTCTATTACTGTATGCTGGGCCACACATGTATGTAAACGTGGAAATTTTCCACGTAGTTTAAATAACGGGTAGTTTAAATAATGGATTACTCCAACCACAACACAGTGCCGAAAATCATGTTCCTATATCACTGAACTGCCTTCTCAGATATGTTTTGAGGGAAACATTTGTTGTTGGATAAAATTTTTGGTGACATAACTCATATTTTGCCATTTTTAAAAATTACTTTACAGCCAACCAATCATACAACGATCAGGCATAACATTATGACCACCTGCCTAATATTGTGTTGGTCCCCTTATGTGCTCAAAAATGCTCTGAACCATTGGACATGGAAAAGAGGACCTCTCAGGGTGTCCTATGGGGTCTGGAACCAGGATGTTGGCAGTGGATCCTTTGGCTACTTTGGCTTGTGCAGTGGGGCCTCTGTCAATCAAACTTGTTGTATAAGGATGCAGTTTTTGTGCAGACAGCAACAAGAATTTAGTCAGATCCGAGCATATTGACCAACCAGGACACTACATCCCTGAAGAATCTGACACTACTTTCAGTCTGGAGGCAAAAGGGACTCAATCATTTTTCTTCATATGTGTGAACAGCATAAATCACATGGAATCGGATTTGATCAATTCTGATATGAGCTACTTCCATATGTGTGCATCTAAATCAGATGGAGATGTGATTTTGTACAGTATGACCTCAGTCTGACCTGCTGGTTGACTGATGTGAGTTTTTTTAATGAGTAATGCCAATGGTCTGTATATTTATAACACCGATAGGCTTCTTTCTTTTGTTGGGCATCTAATAGAATATTTAAAAAAATACTAATAACATTTTGAAAAGTAGTGTTTCAATAAAACTGCTGAACTTAAATGAGTATTTATTTGATGCTGTTATTGTCTACATTATCTCTGTTTGCTTAAATGAATCTGCAGTGCTCCTGTTTTATATTAAAAAATGCATAAATATCCACAAGTAATTAAACAACTTACTTTGTAAAAACAAACAAACTCATGAATAAAAAAAGTTTTAGTGCACTTAGCAGCAGCATTTACCAGAGAGTTATCAGAATTCATGGATTCATATTAGCTCACTGCCGGTAATTATGACTAACTCTGGCTTTTCTCAAGCATCTGTTTTACAAAGTTCCCTGCTAATGTTGCACTTAACATACACTTAATGTGCTTTTTCAGGTATGCAGATGGATCTGCAGACACTTTTTGTTCAGCAGCCTTATAAGCCAGTTATTAACCAAGGTCACTCATTTCAAAATGCCATTTAATTTAATTTCATATCCGAATTAATTTGACTTCTATGACACTAATACCTGAACTGAGTATTTTACTGTAAGAGTCTTGTGACAGATGCATCTTTAAATGTTGGGTGAAGTATATAAATATATATTCAGCTAAAATGCTGTAATTAAAAAACTGGCTCTCTTTCTCCTCATCCATAGATTGGAAAACTGAGGGTCGCCTTTAATGGAGGCCTCAAGTCCTGGCATCACCTCTGTTTAACTAACTTCTGTTAATCAATCATGAATGTAATCGTTTTTTTTTTCATCAGTCATTTTCCTCGGGGTTGTGTTATCTGCTATATTAAATTAATCTGCAGCTATATTTGATGTGACTGAGGTCAAAATCGTTGTGGTTTTAAGAAAGTCCAAATTAAAAAAATTAAAGTGCATGCACACTATTTCTTATGGGATTTCCAATATTGACACTGAGCTAAAAAAAAAAAACTCATCGATTAGTTGGTACGTAATGAAAAATTAATCACTGATAAATTTGGTAAATTCACAGCTGTTGAGGTTATTTTCAAGACAAAATGCCAAAAGTGTGTGTTGGACAGAACAAGACATTTGAAAATGTCACTCTGGGCTTTAGTCACTTTTCACAATTAAACTAAGATAATTAATCAAACTAGTCTGTGTTAAAACATCCTCTTCTCATCTTTTAGTCTAAATATGTGTATTCATGCATAAATGCAGTTATAATGAGGCTCCTCAGGTGATCTGGGACCTGAAGTTTTGTCTCAGGTTCTGGTTCAGTATCAGGTGAAACTAAAAGGTTCACTGATGTAAAATCCTCATGTGACAAACAGCTTTTTCTTTTCGAGACATCAACATGTAGAACCGTTGAGCTACAAAATCCCAGGATTGTAGTTTTTAAGACAAGATCAGATGCTTCTTGTTCTAACCCTTCTACTTTATTCCATCATAGGTTGTAACGTGTGTTTGGTATTTTCATGCTGACTTGGGAAGACAGCAGAAAGAAAAGAAACAGAGAAGCAAAAGTGGAGGAATAAAGTTAAACATGGTAGAAGATCTACAAAAAAAGCAAAACACAACAAAAACTCCAACAAATACGAAAATGAGAAATAAAAGCTATGTCAAATTAAAAGCAAATGAACAAGAATAATAGAATACAGAGGAAAAATGTGAAAAAATCTTACTTAGAATAAGAATAAGAATTAAATATATATATATATATAGTGTCACCTGTCATTCTGACCAGGTGACAGGTAAAGTGAATAACATTGATCATATTGGTACTATGTGCTGTTTTACTGGAAAACCTTGGATTTTAACATCTGTGTTGATGAGACTTAGACACCCAAATAAACATTGTCCCACAACAAACACACTCCCTCATGCAAATGGAAATCCCAAATGTCACTGGCCTACCCCTGCAAGAAAATGCACCCCATCACATGGAAAAAACATCAAACAATCAGGAACATGTTGAGGAACATGACAATGACCCAACATGTTGTTTTGACCTCCAAACTTCCTACACCCCATTCTGATCAAGCATCAACAGGATGCAGTGGAACAAGTTTGATTGACAGAGGTCCCACTGCACAAGCCAGAGTACCTGAAGGATCCAGTGCCAACGTCCTGGTTCCAGATCCCATAGGACACCCTGAGAGGTCCTCTTGTCCATGCCCAATGGTTCAAAGCATTTCTGAGCCCATAAGGGGGACCAACACAATATTAGGCAGGTGATCATAATGTTATGCCTGATGGTTGTATATTGTCATACTTGTCCCGATACAAATCAACATTAAATGCATAAAAAAGGTTGTATTTGCAGTTACTGTGCTACTGAAAATGATGTCAGTGAGGTTTAGAATGAGCTTTTTCTTCTTCAGGAGCAGAACTCAGAGGTTTTGGTTTTTGGCTTTATGTTGTCGTCATTTTTCCCTTTAAATCTTTTCATAGTGTTTATTCATGTTCATTTTTTATTACAGTTTATGTTTACAAGTGCGTTTTTCCTCAGCATCCTCCAGTAAGTCCATTAATAATTGTATTTTATGTCAGATGAGTTTGTCTCCTCTGAGATTTCACTTTCTTCTCTCTTACAGTTGAAATGTAGGTGAAGCTCTCTGGAGCTTTGCCTCGGCTGCACATTAACTGACAATAAATTTAATATTTCACACTGTGCATTTGCAGTAGTTACAGAACATCACACTCCACTCCATTATTCCTAGTTGATATTACTCTGGTTCTATTCTCAGTCATATTTGCAATGGGGAGAAATGGGTAAAACATCCCAGCTGGAAAATGAATTGAAACAGCTCCTCGAGTGTCTTTTCAGGAGCTCATTGTTGCTGTGAAGCTGCCCAGTGGTCAGCAGTCGGAGAGAGTAGACGCTTTGGCAGGCAGGTGTAAAAGTGTGTAACTGTGGAGAATTGAATGTGAAGAGCTCACAGTCAGCTGAAAGTCTTTAAAGTTCCTTCACAACGTCTCAGATCCACGGAGGGAACTTTGTTTTTTCTGCCGTTACATCTCCAGTTTAATCAGTTAATAATAACAAGTCCGAGTTATCTCATTAGACTATGACCTTTTAATGTTTCCTGCTATGTTGTGTTTTTGTCATTGAGGGGTTTGGAGGGAAAACTTCGCAGACGCTGCACTTCTCGCTCTGATCCAGTCACTGAGCCAGGAGCTGTAAATGCCATCACATTAACGAAGCCTCCAGGGAATAGCCAGGCCCCTGCATCTCTACGCTGCATGTTTGTTAAACACTGGGTGGCCGTGCGCTGCCCCGGTGTCGCGTCCACGGTGTAAAACAGCGCCACAGCCACAGAATCACTTTAATTACCCGGCAGAAATGAACTCAAAGGGTGAGCTGTCATTTTAATACAGGAGAAAAACCTGCTTGCATGGTGGGTTTTCAACTTGTAACACATGTGCAAACTTTAACTAATTTGCTGCTTAAACCCACGAGACACCTGTAATACTTCAAGACACCTTTTATTTAAACAATGATCTTCATGACCTGAACATTTTTTATTGAATACAAAGTCTATATACACATGTGGGGTACTTTTGTGTTGTATATTTTGTCCAGTATTTAACCTGATGTTATACATAAACACGCAGTATCCTCTTACAGCTGTTCAGAAATTCTTCTACAGTAAAAGTATGTTTTTTTTTAGTTTCACCATCTCACAGCAGGATGTTTGCAGCCGTAGTCAAATCATAATAATAACAATAACAACAATTTTATTTGTGTAGCACCTTTGAAAAACAAAGTTGCACATTTATTTATTTATTAAGGCCAAAAACGAAAAGAAAATGCACAAACTGAAAAAAAAAAAAAAAAAGGACCAGACCCCTGACTTTAACAAATAGACACATAATGAAAGCAAATTCAATGACATTTTTACAAACCAAGTAATTTTGGTGCCTAAACTTAACCAAGCGTCTAACGTGTAAAAGTCTCTAACAGAGTGTGATACTTTCCTAAATCTGACTACATAGTGTTGATGCCTGAACCTAACCAGAGAGCAAGAGAAAACAAGACTTAATACTGGGACTGATGGTCTCTCATCAATAACAGGATGCAAACTCTGATCTTCTGGGTAAAAATCCGGACGTCCACAACAAAGGTGGACTTTGTTGCTCTTTCCAGCTGGCAGCCTTTCCCACCACGTCACAGGTCACAAATTATTTCAAAAGAAAATTATCTTCCCTTGAAACTTATTTGGGAATACAGTTTAGTTGTATAGGAACATCCAGTGCAGTGAGAAAGTATTTGGCCCTCTACAGAAATGTTCTATTTTTCCCTATAAGACAAAAATAACCCAAGAGAACACAAAATGCAGTTTTTAAACGATGGTTTAATTCGTTGAAGGGAAAATACTGTCCAGCCCCACCTTGCCCTATGTGAAAAAGTAATTGCCACCAATCTACCAAATGACCACATTCATTTGTCAAGTATCAACCAGCCACACTCACATATGATTACTGCCATGCTTTTTGAATCTTAACATCACTAAATAGAACCTGCCTGACATGTAAAGTAGCTAAAGAGTCTCAAAAGGCAGCACATGATGCCACATTCTAAAGAGATTCAACAACAGGTGCAAAACCAAGTCACTGAGATTTATCAGCCTGGAAAGGGTTACAAAGTCATTGCTAAGACTCTGGGACTCCAGAGAACCACAATGACAGAGTGGTGAGCCTTTCTAGGAGTGGCCGGCCTACCAACATTTCTCCAAGAGCGTGTCGACATCTAACCCAGGAGGTCACAACAGAACTCAAACAAACACCAGAAGATCTGCAGGTCTCAGTGGTCTCTGTAAAGGTCCATCTACATGATTTCACAATAAGGAAGAGACTGGGTGAAAATGGCATCATGGGAGAGCTGCAAGGCACAAACTACTGCTGACCAAAAAGAACATAAATGTTCATGTGGCATTTACAAAAAAACTATCTAGATGAGTCCCAAGACTTTTGGGATAACATCCTGTGGACTGATGAGTCAAAGGTGGAACTTTTTGGAAGACATGGGTCCAATTACATCTGGAGTAAAGCAAATACTGCATTCCACAAGAAGAACATCACACCAACAGTGAAACATGGTGGTGGTAGTGTGATTGTTTGGGGCATCCTTGCTTCCACAGGACCTGGACAACTTGTTATAATTGATGGAGCTGTGAATTCTGGTCTCTATCATAAAATCCTCCTAGAGAATATCCATCCATCAGTTCATGACCTAAAGCTCAATCACAAATGGTTTCTGCAGCATGACAAAGACCCAAAACACACAAGCAAGTCCACCTCTGAGTGGCTCAGAAAGGGCATAATTAGGGTTTTGGACTTGGACAATTTGGACTTGAATCCAACTGAGATGTTGTTGCAAGACCTTAAAGGGTATTTCAAACTCCAAAACTATCTAATGTGGTTGAATTAAAACTATTTTGCAAAGAAGAGTGGGTCGAAATTCCTCCATGGCAATTTAAGACTGATCACAAGCTATCACTAACATTTAACTGCATTTATTGCTGCCAAGGGTGGCCCAACCAGGTGTAGCGGGGCAATTACTTTTTCATAGGGGTTATGCAGGTTTTCAATATATCTTTTATAAATCGCCATTTAAACATAGCATTTTGAGTTTTGTGGGTTATCTCTGTCTATTACTAAATAAATATAAATATTAGTTTGATGATTTGGAACATTTAGGTGTGAGAAATATGCAAAAATAGAAAACATCAGCAAATACTTTTTCACTGTAATTTTGTGGGGACTGGATTCGCTGAGTCTAACTGAAGGTGAGCCTGGCCAATATGTTTAGGGATCATCAACCCAATCGCCACAAAATCACATTTCTATACAGCTAAACTTTGTTTCGAAGGGAGTGTATTTTCTGCTGGATTATGTTAATTTGTAGTAGAATGGAACTTGTCACCTTGGTAACCCAGAAAATGGAGCAGAAGCTTCAAACATGTAGTGAAAGAGTCGCATTATAACCTAAACCAGGACGTTTTTCCAAACCCAAACCAAGTTATTTTGGTGCCAAACCTTAACCAAGCACCTAACATGTAAAAATGTCTGATATTTTCCTAAATCTAACCACGTGGTTTTGGTGCTTAAACCGAACCAGAAAGCAAAATGAAACTCAGTTCTGAGACTGATGATCTCACACACACATACTCTGTTGTTTCTTTCCCACTGGCAGCCTTTCCCACCACTTTACAGGTCACCACTGATATAAAACCAAAATTATGTTCCCTTCAAAGCCTACTTGAGAATGCAGCTTAGTTGTACAGGAACATTATTTTATGGAGACTTCGCTGGAAATCATATGCACTTTCTATTTAATAGACTGGATCAGGCGCAACATGGCGATGCATGCAGGACTTCCCAATATACAGTTACAGCCATTCTCGTAAAATTATATTAATTAACCACATGGGTAAGATCGATACCTGTATTTTGATGTATTTTTATGAATGAGTGCTCCTTCATTGGGACCACTTTCCCTCCAAAGAGCTGCTTCGAGCCGCCGCCTGCAAAAGCAGCCCGCTGATATATCCTGCTCTAATAGGAATGACAGATTGACTGTTTTGCTCACTAAAGCCCTTTTATAAAACCATAGATTGCAGAGCGGAGCCTCGGCCAAAACCACAACTCTCCCCAATAAATCCAAAGGCCGACAGGGTGTCTATTTAGTCATAAATATGCATAGTGGACTCAATTACTCAGCGTGTTATTCGCACAGCCGTCGTGGCCATAGTTTACTGTGAGCCCCTTTCAGAAACCCCAGTGTTATTTATTCACCTCAGGTGCAGGAATCCGAGGTCCGAGGGTAACAGCCACCAATTTTGGAGTGATTTGTTTGCGCCTGGTTTCAGGGCCGTAACGACTCGTGCCATTTTAGTGATTGGAAACAATCGATTGCGCTTCATAGGACGACGTGCATTTCACCACCATCGATGCTCTGCATTCATTGAATCTTATATTTTTTCAATCTTCCAGTGAGTTAATGAAGGAACCTGCTGTAGAAATCCCCAGGAGCACTGGCCCCTCGATAGAACAGATGTGTCTTAATATCCAGTCCGGCATACTTCCAGTAATTACGGCCCATATATCAGATACAGCAAAGATGGAAGATGGCGGACTTTTACTGAGAACGTGTCTCTGATGTTTAACAGGAGCCGGGGGGTTGCGTTTGAGCTATTTAGCTGGAAGCAACCATGCAGAGTAAATCTCGGTAAACATCCGTCTTTGCATGTAAACATGTGTGTGAATTATGAATTTTGAAGAGGTGGTTTCTAATCTGACCAGCCATTTAAACGCAGATAAACAACTGCTCTTCATTATGCCTCTCTGAGACACCAGACATAAATCAAAAACACAGTTAGATGCAGTTTGCTCTCCTTGTCATTATTCAGCGACATCTCACATCAGGGAACAGATGCTAATAGCTGCTGAGAAGTGAGACAGCCTGCTTATTAGGCATGCTCAGACTGAACTGAAAGACCACCCACTGTCTTGCAATTATTCTGCGGTCTCTGCTTCAAATGACAGCTTAATTGAACTTTTCACAATCATACCATTGCAAACTATTCCTCGGGTCAAAGTTGACTGAGTGGCGAAGGGCGCTGAAACTTAAAGACATCATTAGCACGGCTCCTCTCATAATTATCCTCTTAGTCTGGTGGCTCGGCTCAGATGTGAGGTCAATTACAAATATACTTATTTGCATGGAGGTGCGTGTTAGCAGGTGGTATGCAATTTTATCCTCAGGAACAAATTAATCATCAGTTATCTGGCAACTGCAAGAAATACTCCTAAAGATGAGCTCTGACAGAAATATACAAATCTGGAACGTGATTCTGCCAAATTCGGTTGGGGGCAGTGTTGGAGTAGACTTTTAAAGAAGTAAAGTCTTCCTCTAGTTAAAGAAAAGAGGAAATTATATGACTTGTGTGACTAGTAGATCATGGAGGCTCATGTTAGCAAACTTCAGAGACATACTGTGAGGTCGTCTGATGACTTAATGACTCTTCTCTGCCTGGTTTCAACCTGTGACAGATAAACATTTGAATGCTTTTTAATCAAGGATGTAAAACTTTAACATGGACTTTGGCCTTTGTACTGTAAGTTTGCAGACAAGAACTTTGAAGGAAAATAGGAACCAAAAACGCAGAATAATTGTCTGAAACTACAATGTTCAGGTATTAAAGAAAGAAAGTGGCTTCAGTTGAAAACAAAAGAGGCTGAAAATGAAACCAAAATGGAAGTGCAGTTCCTCAAATGTCCACTTTGAGGCTGACTCTAAAAGAAAGTTAGTCCCTATAGACTCTCATGTTAAAATGTCTAACTTTATAGCAGAAATAAACATATTTACAGCCAAGTATCAAAATCAGATTTGGTCTCTACAGCTAATTCTGTTTTTTGAGCTGACCCAATCACATCTTTAAACCCTCTCCTCTTTGGGCTCAGTGTCTTTATTAATAATAATAATAACAATAACATTATATTTCTATACTACCTTTCAAAACTGGAATTACAAGTTGCTTATTAAACACTGCATCTGCAAGAAATCTCAGAACATGAAAAGATACAATAAGGTATGCGTGAAGCAGCTGCAGCCCAGTTTGCAGTCAACATGTAAATTAATACTTTTTTTCTGTGATTTTAATGGATATTATCTGTAATTAATCAAAACAGGTCTGTGAAATAACAGCTTCAGTTATAAGCTGTTCAACATGTTTCAATTCTCGATATACATATTAATAATTTTTAAAAAATGAAAATATCTTCTAAAATTACTACTTTTTTGCTGATTTAAGTGTTATTAGTGTCAATTAAAAGTCTAATGTTGTGAAAGGACAAATTACTATTAGCATAAATATAGATTCTGTGATGTGGTTTTGATCTGATTGGCCTATTTCTTTACAGTTACCTGGTAAACAAGACATTGTTTTATGTGATTTTACTAGTTGTTATCTGTAATTTAACAAAACAGAAGGAACTGTAAAATAACAGTACATTTTTAAAGAAGTGTACAGAATGAACGGTGCACTGATGGAACGTTTAGGAATCAGGTTTTGTGAGGGTTTTAATCAAGTTCTGCTTTTTTGTGGAAGGAGCTGATCTTCTGATCAATCATTCATCTTATCTACTTTCTCTCTCTCATACAGGAAGCCATCGCTTGCTTCAGGATTCACCAGAGTGAAGGATTTTGTAGCAACACCTTTTGAAGGTATTTATTATCTTTCCTCTGTCTTCATCTTCTTTGGTTCCCTCTCACTCATTAAATGCCGTTAATGGTTTTAGGGAGTGGCTCAGTTGGAATAAATAATCATTGGAGGGAGAAGACGGCTGCTGTGTGATCGATTGTGGTGGGTTGGTTGGATTTTTGTGTCCCAGTCCAGCCATTAACAGTTTGGTGAATGTGTTTTTCTACTGTTGCTTCTAAATGCATCTGCCACACACGTAGCAATGTTTGTATTTATTTGGCATTGCAAACAAACTCCCGCCCCACAGTTCCTCTACGTTCAGACCTGTTTTCCAACTCTTGGAGGCAAACATTGAGCTTATTAGTGGCTAAATGCTCTGCTGTGCTCACCAGCTAATTGTTAGCTTTATCTGGCTGCTCAGAGCTGAAGAGTTGCATGCTGTGACTTCAGATGAGGGTCATGAGTGTAAGACAAATTAAATTCTGCCTGGAAAACCAAGACAAAGAGCTGACAGATGGGAAGAGGGAAACTGCAGACATGGTTGACCATTTCCATTGCTGCAAGTGTTTCACATGATGTGGTTGTGGGTTGTTTAGTTATCCCTCTGAACCTCAAACCCTGCCAGCAAAATTAGTGGTGTCAAAAATATCGCGTTATTAACACGTTAACGCAAATCAATTTTAACGGCGTCAATTTTTTTATCGCGAGATTAACACGGGCGGGGGTGGGTGGGGCGGGGGCATGGTTGGTGAGGGCGAGGTGTTCGCCGTCGGAGTCCAACAAGGTTTCCTGCTGGCTGTTGTACAGCAGCAATGTCCTTGGTCATCATGCCTTTCTGTCGGCTCCTTTTCCCCATTCCGAACCGCGTGCCGCTGATCCAGATGCTCCGCCAGGTGACGGTGGCCTGGGGTGCGCGCATGATGATTGAAAAGACCAAAGTTATCTGTGTGTATTATCAGAGTGAACTGAGTTATCATCGTTGTCATGGTACGTGCGAGAACCCAAATGCGGACACAGACACCGGTTCATGCTGACTGATTTATTTGTTTAGACACAGAAAAAACCCAAATACTCACAAACAGAGAAAACACAAACTGGAGGAACTGGCGGGCTCGAGAGAGGCATGCGTGAGTCTAGAACTAGAGCTGTGCAGAAGGCTTGAGGCTTGTAGCTTGAAGCTTGAAGCTTGAAGCTCTGATCCGGCCAGGAGTAGAGTAAGGGGCCGGTTTTTAAAGAAGTGGTGTGCCAAGCCACGGCTGCCCGGTGTTTAGCCTGATTGCCTCATAAGTGGCAGCAGCCGCTGGAGAAAGTTCAGGAGGGCTGAGCAGAGAGGGGAGGGAGAAGCGGTGGCTGAAGCCGGGATCCTAACAATCGTAGCACATCCAGTCTGAAATACCACTTGATGGCCAAATACAGCTGACGCGAATTCTCCGCCTCCTCCTTGTATAAAATGATAATTTAAGGGACATTTAGAATAGATAAAAAATGTGCGATTAATTTGCGATTAATCGTGAATTAACTATGACATTCATGCGATTAATCGCAATTAAATATTTTAATCGATTGACAGCACTTAGCAAAATATGTTGGTTTGTTTTTAAATTGCCAAAATTACACTTTTCTTCACTTTATTCTACATGTCACCTTTTAAAAAAGTGCTAAAAACAATTATGTTCCATTGGATTTTGTATTTTTAAAAGTTCGCAATCCTTGTCGTAACTGAAAAGCCGTGACTGACTCAGCTGCAACCAACAATCATGTGGCAAAAATTCTGGGATTATTTGACTGAACTGCAGGCAGTGTTTCATGTATGGGAGCAAATTAGAAAGCCTGAAAGAAAATAAAACACACTGGATCAATAAATTAAATGCAGCATACTTACAACTTGTGCAAAAATTATTATGATTATAATAAAAAATTCTCAAAAACAACTAAAAAATTGTCTGTAATTGCACAAACTTGCACAAAATGACTCCAAAATGATCATGAGAGGAAAATTAAACTTACATACTGGGTCAAAAAAAAATAAATGCAACATTGCATACAGTATACAGAGGAGCAAGTTGTTGGACGATACATTCAGCATGAAACATCTTTCTACAGCTGATGTGCAGAGCAGAGAGAAGGGTAAATAGTTAAATATCTACACCTACCAGGCACATCATTCTGACCACTGACAGGTGAAGTGAATAACATTGATCATATTGGTGCTATGTGGTGTTCTGCTGCAAAGCCTTGGATTCTGGCATCAGTGTTGATGAGACTTAGACACCCAAATAAACATTGTCCCACAACAAGCACACTCCCTCATGCAAAAGGAAATCCCAAATGTCACTGGCCTACCCCCACAGGAAAATGCACCCCACCACATGGAAAAAACATCAAACAATCAGGAACATGTTGAGGAACATGACAATGGCCCAACATGTTGATTTGACCTCCAGATTTCCTACACCCCATTCTGATCAAGCATCAACAGGATGCAGTGGGACAAGTTTGATTGACAGAGGCCCCACTGCACAATCCAGAGTACCCAAAGGATCCAGTGCCAACATCCTGGTTCCAGACCCCATAGGACACCCTGAGAGGTCCTCTTGTCCATACCCAATGGTTCAGAGCATTTTTGAGCACATAAGGGGACCAACACAATATTAGGCAGGTGGTCATAATGTTATGCCTGATTGATGTATAGCATCACCCATTTTTTCCCCAGTATTGGTAACATCTGTGGACACTTGGAAAACTGTTGAACATGTTGATTCCAGTTTTTTAATTTTTTGTAAAATAAATAATTCTTGTTGAAGATTTCTATCATTTTAACTGTGTCATACGCCACACTTTATATTGAACAGAAAAAAGAGCCCACAGTGAGGAAAAATGAAGATAAATGAAAACAAAAACTGTTTGGAGTTCAGAGGGTTAATATAAATGATCTAATTGAAAAAGCTTGAAAGGAAGTGCTGCTGGAGAACTTTCAGTGTTCCTTTGTGCTGCAGTTACAAGCCAGAGATGTTCACAGTACTGTCACAGTCTGCCTACAACCGGATTTTGGGTGTGCACTAGCCTCAAGTTTAGGAAAACCTGTGTGTCCTGAAGCAATTTGGAAAGCTTATAGGTTGCAGAATTTATTTTTATTTACCTTCAAGGACCCCATGTTTACTCAAATACTGTTTTTGTGTTGTACCGGTGCTGCCTGGTTACAACAATGCCCTTGCCTGAAGCGCCAATGAGTAAGAAAGGAGCCTGATCAGTCTATTCATATAAAAGTGCGGCATCTTCTGGAGTGACATGGTTTTCCACATATTCATGAATAAGTCATTTCAAGCACAACCGCTGAGGTAAACAAATCAGCGAGATGAGCTCCAACTGCAATAAGAGAATCGTAACAGATTGTTCATTTCTAGTCTACTGACTTCAGATAGAAGCCAGCGCTGTGCTGAGCTTTCCCTCTGAAGGTCGCAGGCACTTTGAACATCCAGCACAGTGGCCTGAAAATGAGATTCATTAATAATTATCGCTGCCTCACTCCGAGGATACTGGTAATGTTCCTGAGCAGCAAATATTAATATTTCAGCCCCAGTAGGAAAGCTTTTAAAGCAGTCACTCATTTGGTCCTTCAAATGGATTAAGATGGATCTTGCTCTCCTTCTTTACCTGTTATTTTTTAAACTTCCTTTGCCTCCCTCTGGGTTGATGTTGATATAAGAACTCAAGATGTTCACAGCAGGGTTGTCCTTAATCGATCTCAAAGATGGGATCAGGGCCAATCAAAGCATTTTTAGGCAATCGGTATCTGCTTTACTGAGAACAGACCATTTCTTATTATCTGCTGTCACACAAGTGTTTGTAAAGGGAGAGCACAATTTGTGACAAGACATTTAATAATTGGCATAATTACCAGTAAATTATAATTAATTCCACAAACTGAACACAGTGGACATTTCTTCTGTGCTCAAAATTTGGACCACAAATGCAGTTCTATTATGTCTGCATTTGCAACATAGAAATGCAGTAGTGGTCAATCCCACTTTGTCTCAATTTTGAATATTTTTTAAATCAATAATCAGCAACATCTGCCTTGCTGTTACTGACAGTCAGCTCTATTTCATATGCTGCTGGGATATAGGAACACTCTCCTAGTTGATCCTAGTTTCCCTTAATCACATAAACTCTGTCCAGAAGTCATTAAGTGTTGTGGAAGAAGTCATTAAACATCACAGAAGTCTTAGTCATGGTGCCCGTTGACCACCTCCTCTGGTCGCTGCAGTAGCAAACAGTAAGAGGCTCCCCCTGGTGCAACAGCCAGGTACTACAGTTCATCTACAATACATTTTATATATAGAAATGCATACTGGTCGATCCCAGTTTATCTGAAACACCTGCACTCTGGCTGTAAGTCATTAAGCGTCACATAATTCTTTCTCCTGGTGCCCGTTGCTAGATAAACTCACACAATGTTGTCTGCTTGCCAACATAAGCTGTCTGTAGTCTGAGTGACGCCTCCTCTGGTCTCTACAGTATTAAACAAAACAACCAGGTACAACAGCTAATCTACAACACATTTTCTGACATACATGTAGAGACTATAGGTTTTCTTCATTTGTTCGAGCTTGTGTAGCCACAGTACATCCTACCCTCTTACATTTCATACAGGGTCCAAATGGCATTTTACTATAAGGTTCCTGACCAACTACAGAACAATAAGGAGCAGCTTGGATGCAAAAATTGATTTTTTTCCTTAATGCGTATCATATTAATAATATTCAGGTGTCAAGCAAGTCCGTATTTATACCTGCTTATTCCAATTGACATAGGAAGTCCAATACAGGGCTAGTATGACTCACCAGATGCAGGATGTGAGTATAATCCTGCCATTGGCCACTTCTGTTTCTCTTTCCGATATCAAAATCCACTTCACTACAGAGTGCAGATTTTTTTTTTGCAATTTGAAGCTTAACCATCATTGATGATTAGCTCAAGGACTGTCAGAAAGTTAAAAATCTTATATTTTATACTTTTTACAGATTCTGGACCTGATAAATGGATGTAATTTGGGTGATTTTTAAAAAAGAAACCCTGTCTTTTAAACCTGCCGGTGGCTTTTGGGTTTCAGAGAATAAATAGTAATATAAGATGTTATCAAGGTGAATTATGGGACTTGTAGGAGTCCCTATATTTGGATCTTGACCTGCTTTTTTTTTTGGTTATTATAACTGTGGTGAGTCACCAAACTTTAGCAGTACTACGTCACTGTAGTGCCCCTTTAGAACAACAACAACAACCTCTGCACAGCAACCTACCACACCGAGGATTTGGATCATGCAATAAAACAGTGGTGCTTGTTTTTTTTTAACCATTTTAATCAAATCTGTCTCCTTCCTGCATGCAAATGTTCCACCAAAACAATTCCACCTGTCACTATTTTGAGAAAACACTCAAGCTGCAATTTTTGCTCAGCTCCGCCCACCAAGCCTGCAATTGGTGAAAAATGAAACACAAACAATCGAGTGTTCTTCCCCCTAATGAGGTGCATAATGAGCAGACTAGCACAAGGCCAACATAGAGGGCACTTATGCCTATGACAAATTTAGAATAGGCCTAATCAGTTAAGCTATTATGCATGTATTTGGACACAGGGAGAACATGCACACAGCACATCGAAAGGTTGACCCGGAAATTTTGGGACTTTAAGGTATACCTTAAAGTATTATCAAGGATATTAAATGACTCTGATCGGATCGGGAGCAAAAAACTTGATCAGGACATCCCGAGTTAACAGGAATCTGTAGCCCTCTGCTTCTATTCTCTTATGAAGGAACGAGGAGAAAGACCAGCCTGATAAATGGAAGCTAATGGCTTATTTATCTGAATAGTGAATAATCCAGCAGGTGGATTCGGTTTCTGCTCTGAATGTCACAACACAGCCGATTATGTGTTCAATCAGCAGCACTTTATGGACGACTCGCTTCTCCCCTGCAGGATGTTGAAATGGGGGGGATTTCTTGGAAGGCAGAAGAATCTGGAGTGAGAGCTGGCTTTGTGTGCGAAATATGCACAGTTCCCAAACAGTATGAAAGAAGTCACTGTGTAGTGAAATGCCTCCTTCAATAGACGAAGAAACCCCTCCTTCTTCCTCCGTTGTTTGCTGACAATTACACTTTCAACAAGCCACAATAGCAGCTTCATTGGCCTATTAGGGATATTGCAAGAAAACATCCAATTACAGCTTTATATTTGCTTTTAAGTGAATTAAGGAGAGTGCAATAAGAATTGAGACTTGGCCTCAGAAGTGCCCTGGAAACTGGGCAGTGGGGCATAAAGTGCTCTAAGATAAAGTCCAGTGTGAGGGGAATGAAAAAGAGGCACTCTTTGCTAACAAGTAAAAGAAGAAGGGAAATTGAAGTGTTGGACGGGAAGAGTTTCTCACAGTCTGCACAGTTTGATCGACACTGTCAAGGTTACTGCACGGTGATACTTCGCAGCAGCCATGTGCATTGGGGAGATCCCTCACTGCCATGAGTTTGGGGCTTCATCTCCATCTTAAAATGGATTATCCAATTACTCCTTTTCAAACAGCATGACAATACGGAGCAGAACCGCGACCCGGCCCGGCCAATTTGGGACGCTGCTTGAAATGTAATTCACGGATTGGAAATGGAATCGGCGCTAACCGCCGGTCTTTTTGTGACTGGCTTTGATTCAGGCAGCAGAAACTCATATTGTTATGGCTGGACGGTTTTGCAATTAATGGCAGACTGAGACGCAAACATGCCAAAGTGTTGGAAATTGAAAGATGCTGAAGTGAGATGTTGCACCCCTCTCCATGAGCCCAATGCAAACTGATTGTTCCTGACCCCGTGTCTGCTCTCTCCTGTGGATGAATACCAATAAAGTGTATGTTACTGGGAAGCTTGTTTATCTGGAGTAACTTTCCATTTGAGTTGAACACAGGGAATATAAAAGAGCCATTTACTTAATCCCCCCCTTCCTCCACCCTCTTCTTCCTCGATTTGGCTTCTCTTTTTGACTTCCGTCCTCTTTTCAACTCCAGCTTGTTCACCTAAAAAAAACACAAGCTTTGCTTTTACTCTTATTGGGCTGCTTTTGTCTCCGGCTCTCTTGTTGGAAACTAGACCAAAAACAACATAAAAGTACGTCCCTGTTTGTTCCACCGGTTCCAACTCTGGTTTGTGATAATGCTCCAAAGCTTTTACAGAGCTGAGGGTAACCCTGGAGCTGAGCGAGGGAGGGGGAACAATGTTGTAAAAGTTGTGGAAAGAGATTTTATGAGTTGGTGTCGATCGAATGGCTGAAATAATATGAAGCTGTGGCTTTGAAAAAAGGGGGTCATGCAAGGACTGTGAGTTGGGGGGGGGGGGGGGTATTTTACATATAATGTTTATCTGAAAAGCCAGATGAATGACAAAATGCAGTAGAACTTTTTAAAAATGGTAATAAACACGCATTACAAGCATGTAACTACAATCCAGACCAAGAGTATTTGGACAGTCAAACCCAGCAGACTGCATTAGAACAGCCAGCACTGACACTGTAATCAGGGATATACAGACATATGTAGGGCTGGGATTATGGGCAAAACGATACTCACGATTATTCAATGATTTTAGGGTCTTTTTTTTGCTCTTCTTGTTTGCATGACCTTAATGCTGCTTTTGCTTACGCTTACGCTGCTACATTACTGCTAGTGTATAAATCATTGCATCAAAATAAGACTTAAAACAGTCCTCTACACAATTCGGACCATCTCCTAGAGGCAAAACATAAATAAAAGTGTATCTGAACATCTTTTGCTGATGTTCCCCAAACGCCTCACATGCAGGCTGCGGTAGAAGCTAGCTAATCAATTGTGCACATTGAAGTCTCTGGTCTCCACTCGGTTAATGCAGCCTAACAGCTCAGACAGCTGTGAGACCAGCGTTTACTTTTATTGATAGAGAGGAGAGAGACATGCAGCAAAGGGTCGTGAGCAGGACTCAAACTCACAGCCACTGCGCCCATGTGGTAACGCCTTAACTCAGAAAGCTATACGGCGGCCCACCAACATTTACTTTGAAAAAGGTGCAATGCAATTGTTTGAAATGCCAGATTTACAAAAGTGAAAACCAGGTGAGGCCAAAATTTAAGTAATATTTGATACGTAACTCGTGCAGCCCTACACTCATGTGCACTTGAACACATGATGGTGACTCTTTGTAAGCAAGAACTCATTTGCTTATTGCATTTGGCTGGACAAAAGTGATAACAGTAAGTGAAACCAGATTCCAAGAACAACATGAAGTAGGGATCAATCAATTACTGAAGCCAATATTTGGCATTTTTCAGATTATTGGTATCATAATTTTTTTTATTAACCTTTAATTTCTTGATAAATTAAATGCATTTCTTCCACAGAAAAGGCCCCAGTAATTCACTTGTTGGTGTCTGGACAGCTGGAACTTCTTTCTGACTCTGCTAGACTAAGACTATCGCTAAGAGGTTTGTTGTGCCTCTTTGCCTGTGGCTAACGCTATCTGGAGTACTGTAACTTCTTCCTCAAGTAAGATTAACTTTAACACTCTGTTTTAACTGACAGACATGTCTCTCTAGCAGAGACACAACCTGCAGAAACTGAACAAGAAGCGCAGACATCAACACAAATTAGTTACTTTCACAGTGGCAAAGGCTACGCTAACAGCTAGCGTCTAAGTTAGGAGGCTGTCACAGATTAAACTGAAACTAAGTCTGGAAAACAATAACGATGTTTTAAGATTTGTTCGATCTCAATCAATCGATTTCATAGTGTCACGTGATGTTCTGACATCATCACTGCTATTTCTGTTGCACATAGTCACAGTAATCCCTGTTAATGAACAAACCTAGTTATGAATGATGGGTTCCTTGCTGTCACATGCTGTTAATATACAACCGTTTAATGCATATCTGTTCCAGTTATCAGCCTTTCCTGACTGCAATAATCAAAATCAATAACACTGGCCCTGAAAAAAAAATGTATGGTTGATCTCTGGTAGGCACACATATAGTGTAGCTCTTTAAACACACAGAACACAGAGCTCAAACTGCAAGAGTTCAAAAGTAATTGGAAGCTTTGGAAGCAGCAGAAGAGCTGAGTGAGAGTTGACATTTAGACTGAGGTGCAGTCGTCTGTCTGTCAATATGAGGAGGGAAGAAGAGACCATGCAGGTGAAGAAAAAAAACGAGGCTCAAAACAAAGCAGCTCATCACCGCGAACTCCAACAAACACAGGTTGTACATCTTCACTTGCAACTTGGATAAGCTCCTAAAATGTGATGCCTGGCTCTATATTTCTGAATTAATTGGAATATAGAAAGTAGTTTGTTTGGGTAATCTATTTATGGAGACAAGAGCAGGATCTCATGACAAACGATACTGTGAATTTTTTTTCATCCATCCATCCATCCATTATCTATACACCGCTTAATCCTCTGAAGGGTCGCGGGGGGGCTGGAGTCTATCCCAGCTGACTCGGGCGAAGGCACTCTGGACTGGTCGCCAGTCTGTCACAGGGCTACACATATAGACAGACAACCAAGCACGCTCTCATTCACACCTTTGGACAATTTAGAATAATCAGTAAACCTCAGCATGTTTTTGGACTGTGGGAGGAAGCCGGAGTCCCCGGTGAGAACCCACGCTGCACAGGGAGAACATGCAAACTCCACACAGAAAGATCCCAGGCGTCCTAACCGGGACGCGAACCAGGGATCCTCTAGCTGTGAAGCGACGCTGCTAACCACCGAGCCATCATAACAAATAAGCAAATAATTGTATATGTGGATAGAGGCATATCCCGATCTGATCTCAAAGATCGGGATCAAGAGCTGACCAGGCTATTTCTTACCTCATCAGAATGAGTGTTCTCATAAGCCCAATTCTTTGTTTAATTCTGCTGTCACACAGGTGTTGTACAAGTAGTATATAACTTATGGTGGGATGCTAGGAATGCAAATTGAGAATAATTTCTCAGTAAATAATCAGCAACATCGATCCTGCTGTTACTGAGAGTCAGCTCTGTTTCATATGCCTCTGGGATATAGAAATACTGTTCTAGTCAATCCTAGTTTCTCTTAATCACTTCAACTCTGTTCAGAAGTCATTAAGCATCACATAAGTCTTTGTCATGGTGCCCATTTACCACCTCCTCTGGTCGCTGCTGTAGTGAACAGTAAGAGGCTCCACTTGGTGGAGCAACTAGGTACTACAGCTAATCTACAACCCGTTTTTTTGACATGAATGTAGAGAATACAGGCTTTCTCTATCTTCTGGAGCTTTTGGAGCCACAGTATACCCTATTCTTTAACACTACATTTCAGACTTAGCGGAGCTTTACAACAAGGTTCCTGACCATTAACAGAACAGTAAGAAACAGCTTGGATGCAAAAATGCAATGTTTTTCTTAATGCTTTGCAGATCTGTTCAGTTGTCAAGAATATACACTGGACTGATTTAAATAACTGTAGTGGAAGTTAGTATTATCTAGAAAAGTGGTATCAGACTGGGACTCTGTATCGGCAGATGCTAAATATTAAATGACTCGGATCAGATTGGGCCAAAAACAACTTTGATGTAGACATCCCTAGTCTGGACTGTCGATGTGTGTCTGCATAATAAAGACCAGGTGTGAAGTTTAAAGGCTTTCAGTCATGCTCATTTAACTATGTTAAGTTTGTTGGAAGCACAGGGGCAAATTCTCTGCCCTTTTCTCTGCATATAAGAGCCCTTTCCTCTGACTTGTAAAGCTTCCCACCTTGTTGTGCATTCATAGTCCAATGGGGTACATACAAATCAGACAGCTCAGGGCTGCATATTGCCTTCTGCAACATCCTCAGAAATCCATTTCTGCTATTGGCAGGACATCGATTCGCTGTGAATGGATGGTGAGTCCAGACAGGGACAGGAGATGATGCTGGGAGACGCACACACAGCACAGAACTGGTTGATAAGTGTCTGCGAGCCATGTGGGTCCTGTCCATTGCAGCACCATTAATCCAATACAATATGTCTGCTTAATGCCGTGTGCCGTGAAGAAAGGCAGCACTTATCATCTTTAACGTCTCTGCTAGGACATAGCTGGGGAGGATTGGCCCCCAAAAAAGAAGAGAGGGTAATTTAAAGGGTCATTTCTTCCACATTACAAAAATAAAACCATATTGAGGGTGTACTGTGAAGTGCAGGAAAAATCACAAGTACAGTGTAGCCTGAACAACACAACAAGCGACATTTGGTGGTTTGAAAACAATATATTTGGATTATAGCTACGTATAACCCAACAATGCTGATATGGATCTCATAATACAGTTTTTTTTTTAAATGTGTTGACATTTTTCAACTTGTCAGTGCTCTTTGGTGGGCAGAATATATAACGGTGTTTCCTAATTGTCTTAAACCTACTTTGGACTTTTTGTACTGCAGTTTCTTCTTGTAGTTCAGAAGTAGTGTACATACATGGGGTTTTGCTGTTTTACTGGGGTAACACAAAAAAGGCAACAACAACAAGTGTCCTGAGCTTTCACGACCCACAGTTACATTTATTTCTTCGTTGCCCTCCAGTTGCCATGGTTATTAGACCATAAGTGAATGAGGTACTTGTAGAGTCACAAAGCAAAGCAGTGAGGATGTTGGGGTGGATGGAAGGGTCAAAACGCTGGACTTTAGCCTTCTGAATTCCAAGCAGTTTCTGGACGTTTTTTGCTCTTGACATGTTTTTCCTCATTGTGGGCTCATTTTTCACTGCAATATAAAATCCTGCACCTCTACAGAAGCAACAAAGTCATGTCTAGAAGGAGAAAGAACTACGACAACAACAGCTACCACTTATAACTAAGATTGTAACCTGGACAAGTCAGACAGTAACAGAAGGTTTAAAGAGTACAAGTCACACAGTCCTACTGTCTACAAAAGTGTCAGTATTACATGATTCCTAAAAAGTTAAATGAGGAATTGCTGTTTCTCCACTATATCTAGTGAAAAGACTTTCTCACTTGTCACTTCTCTACAATACTTATGGACAGCTCCAGTGGGAGGAGATCCCATTTTCTACTTCTTTTCCTTTTCTTCATTGATGTTTTGTTGCTTTTCTGTGCAAACTTACAAAGTCCACGCCAAAGGGAGTTATTCTCTCCCTGCTCCTTACCTGCCTGAAACGCCTCGTTTGAAGTCCAGACTTTTGGTCTATGTACTTCACTGTGTAAGATATTTGCATAACGCCTGTTCAGCAGCTACTTTGGCCCTCAAACAAACAATGAGCACCTGGCTCACAGTCCAACATTGTTTTCTCACTAGAGGAGCTGCTTCTCCAAGAAATGTTTAGCTAAACTCATAGATGTGGCATAGCAGAATGTACAAGCTGCAACCTCTGGAGATGAAAAATGTACCCTGCAGTTCCTCGCATGTCCACTTGAGGCTGCCTCTAAAAGCTACTCGATCCCCATAGACCTCTATATTAAAATGTGCAACTTTACAGCAGGAATAAACATGTTTACAGCCTGGTACAAAAGACAGTTTAGCCTCTCTAGCTAATTTCCCTGTTCTTTAAAACTGTACAGGTGGTGAATGTTTATCAAACTCTCCCATTTTTATTGTATTAAGGCTTAAAGTTATCAAAGATTGAGCTGTTTAAAGTCTCAAAACCTCTCTTTAGGAAATCTGTCATAGATGCCACATAAGATTGGTTCATCTTTATATACAGTAAATGATTTCAAAGCCAGCGTTAACTTGCTTTTTTTGGGCCAACTGGAGCTAAAATGGAATGTTTTAGTCAGAAGAAGAGTGGCAGAAATGTAGAGTATGAGAAAAAAGATTGTGTTTTTGAACATCAAAGCATGTAAACATATTGTAATAGACTCCAAAAAATACAATTATGAACCTGTGAATGTATGTGCAGAATATGGGAACATTAATGTTGGAGAGATCATGACTGCCGGAAATAAACTGTAAAGTTACGATTTTAATAAAACCCCAATAAAATTAAAATAGGTAACTGACCTTTACATCTTTGCTTACAGCCTGGCTGAACATCTGCACTGAGTCTTATGTGGGCGTCATCTTTCCTGCTGGTCTGGAGATGTGAAGCACCAAGGACAGCCCTGAGACATCTACTGCTCCAAGAATGGGGTAAATGGAGTTTTATTTATGGTGTTCTATTTAGGTTGACGACCCTATAAACACCGGAGCTGCATTGATTAATTGATTTGTAGTCAACTGCTAAATCAACCGTCAACTGTTTTGATAATTGATTAATCAGTTCGAGCAATTTCCTAAGAAGAAACTGTCTAAATTCTTAGAATGCAGCTTGTTAAATATGAATATTTTACAGCAAACAATAACATCAGGTTGTGGGCAAAACAAGACATTTAAGGATGTCATCTACATCAGACCAAACAACTAAAAAATTAATCTACAGTAAAAAGAATCGCAGGAATTCAAATGTGTTCTTGCTGATTTCCACCAAATTACCCGTCAGTTATCATCAAGCATCAATAAAAACCAAAGCCAGAATTTATGAATTGTCGTTAGTACCCATGTTTTAATAAAAACCACTGGACATGATAAGGGCATGTGCACAATAAAAAAAGACCTCATGAAACCAAAAAGGTGGGGGGAAAAAAACTGAGATAATGTGGAGACAGTTTGACTCTCCAACAACAGCGGGTCGATGAATGTGACAGAATGAGCTGTAATCACCACAGATGGGTCGTTCTCAACATATGACTGTCTTAAAAACCAATGTGTTTCAGTCCCGCGCGAACACACGATGCAACATGTGTTAGAAAGGACACAACAGTGAAGCAGTCTGGCACTAATCCGCTTGTTCTTTGCGCTTTATTCGTAATGTGCCGCAGCCTATAGATATTTTTCCTCGTGGTAAAATGAATCACCTCTCCAGGCACAATCTGCCCATTTTATTCCCTCGTGGCAGCGACGTCGAAGGCGGCCAGCTGTTGCAGGAGTCCGTGAACATTTGTATATCCCTATGTGCTACTAAGTGCTCATCAGCAATCACCATAACCTCCAGTGATTAGAGAGCTGCAGGGCCGCGATCAAAGAGACCAACTTCCACCACTCAGGACTGTACGTTGGACCAAAACAACTACACATGATGCCTGTTTTCTTGAAATACATTTAAATATTCATGATCCAGTTCTTAGAGGTGACTACCCAGGTTTCCCTCAGCTGCACACAAAAAATGCAAATAATAATAATAATGATAAATCCTCCTGCAAGGACACCAGATCAATTGCAGGCGGAGATGTGTAAAAAGAAATCTCATGTTCCTATGTGGGCTCTTAAATTCTTTATTACTGTTTAACAAGTCATGGAATCTGCCATCCCTGACACTGTGCTTAATTGGAAACATATTAATATGTTCCAATTACCAGAAGCCCCCCGCTGAGACCCCAAAAGAGCTGGAATCTAAACAGGTGCACCACAGGTGAAATTATTCATTTGCTAAATGAAGAGATTTAGTTGCCTTGAAGGGAAGCTGGAGATAAAAATCTGCAACAAACTACCAGGAAAAAGCTCATAAAAGAGCAGCAGAACAAAACGACTATATTACTGGGTGCTTTAATTACAGACGACCATATGGTGGGAAATAACAAATATGGAGAAAGACAGTCGCAACATTATCCTCCATCTCAGTCTGGATGCTCAGCTCCTCCCACATGCGTGCGGGGCTTCATTTGATCAAATCCTTCAACTTGGACCACTTAGGCTCAGCCGCACTTTTTACAACACTGCATTTGGGCAGCGCCGCAACTTGCAGCTCCTCCACAGCCGAGCGCCAGTTCACACCCCGACCAGGCAGGCAGAGGAAGGAGCAGGAGAGCCGGGGAAAGGACTTCCAGCAGCACACAGCATCGTTCTCCGCCGCCAGCGATGGAGAGGGAGGTCATATTCTGCCCAAAGTGGCTCAGCGCGCTTTGGTTTCTGCTTTTCGCGGCGCTCTGCCTCTTCCACGCCGCCACGGCTGAGATAACTTGCAGGTCATGCCAGCCCGGGAACAAGTGGCGTGCACAGGAATTACTGCTGAGGTTTGACACGAGTGGGCCCGCAACAGGGCTGAAGGGAGAAGTTTTCGGGGCAGGGAGAAGCGGGGCTGCGAGTGGCGAAAGTCGGCGGCTCCGTTGCGCAGCTGGGTCCGCCGAATGCGCCCGAGATCCGGCGGAATACTCGGAGCTGAAACGGAATACAGACAGGCTGCGCGCAAGAGACGACATCGGTGAGAAAGTTTCCGACGTGAGCCGCCACGCAAAGCGCGCCCGGAGGAGCAGCGGAGACGGTGGAGCGCAGAGAGCCGAGCCGGAGGAGGGCACCGGATCCGCGGCTGGACGCAGAGTGACGCGCTCTGAATTGCGCTGGAGCGGAGAGGAGCGGAGAGCCGCCGGTCCGAGGCAGGAGGAGCTAAAACTTAACAGCTCGACATTCGCCTTGGCCGGAGACTCTGCTCACAACCAGGCCATGGTACACTGGTCCGGCCAGAACAGCAGCGTAAGTCGTTTCTTCTGTCCACTTTAGAGCGGGAGGTGTGCGCCTGTGCTCGGCCGTCAGGTGGCCGCGAACCGGCCTCAGGAGAGCCGCAGCTCTGCCTGATGGATGTGTGAGAGAAGCACTGAGTTCCTTAATTAAACTGTCACATCCAAGTCTGACATGAAGCCAGACCTCTGTCTTTCACTGCACATTTCCTCACATTTTATTTCATACATCAGAGCTCCTATCCTCTCATTTCATTTCAGTGTGGTTTAAAAAACAAAGGGCCAAAAGATGAACCTCTGGTCAGCTTGTGTTTGAGTGTCAGAGGAGGGAGAGTGACCTCCAGAAGCTGAGATAGGGAGGTGGGTGAGGGAGGATTCTTTATCTCAGGAGCTTCTTCAGTCTGAGCAGCTGAACTGATTTGGGGATAAAGCTGTTCATGTCGAGCACGGAGCGTCTCTGGCCAGAGGGCAGGATTTTCAAGCGGCGCTGCAGGTTGTGGGAGAGGTGAAGCAATTTCATCCTTCCTCTGCTGCAGACAGGCTTCCCTGAGCCGCTGGCATAAAGGAGCTGCAAAGTTTTGGGCTGCAGCTGCTTCTGGCCTTCAGGTCCTGTAGTGTAATGGCAGGAATCAGAGGTTCAGGGGTTTGTTAGTGGAGGAGGGAGGACATGTTCAGGTGCTGCTGTGGGACGCTGCCCCATCACTGGTCCTGTGTTTGAGTTCCAGTCGAAGGTGAAGCACGTTGACATCAACCTCAGAGGAAACCTCAGTACTTTCTGGGTCTCTGCTGTGTAGATTTCAAATCAAAATTGCAATTTTTTTCACAAATTGCAAAGGCTGCAGTGTAGGGTGTGTGTTGTGTTTCTGATCCAGAGTTTAAAATGTTGTTCCAGAGGTTTTGCAGATTCATGCCACTGTGGGACAGCCAGGCTTTTGATACTGTCTCATATTTTGAGCACATGTTTTAAATCTGATGTGCAGCGAATGTTGAACTGGAGCGTGACGTTAGAAGACTATTTTGCAAATCAAACCAGGAATATTTAGTGTGAGAGAAGGTTGGTTTATTGTGAAAATGTTAATTCAAAATTGTGTTTTAGTGATTGAAAGTCAAAATGGAAAAAAAAAACATTTAAATGTTTTTTTTGGCTGATACTGAAAAAAACATCAGTTCCTCTTATTAGTAATCAAGGAGACCCATAACTAATAAGCATAATTATGATTGTTAATTGGATTTTTGATTTTTTAATCAAAATGCGATTGAATGTCAAATATGAAACAAATTAGAGGTTCAACGATGTTTGTTTTTCAGGGCTGATGCAGAAAAAACCATAGAATTCCTCATATTAGTAATTACCGAGACTAATAAGCAATAAATGCTTGCAGAAAGAATGAAAATCTTGTTGCCAACATTTGGAAATATCACTAATTTTCCAACATTTATCCTTCAGTGTTGAATGATTGTTACTTGTGTTGGGTGACCAATCAGGCAGAGCTGTGGGCAGGACTTAGCTGAGACCACACATTTTTAAATAATTAATGTTATCCTTAATCAATTAAAAAAACTACTGATGATCGGAACAGTGTTGAATATTCGGGTCCGATAATCAGCCAAAAAAAAGCGCTAGAATTTCTCATCTTAACTCATTTAAATATCAGTATAAATTGAAAATTTGACTAATAACTTCAGTACTGACGTTTGAGTCACATGAACAGTGAAGATTTTCTCTCACGGGTTCTCCAAGACACAAAAAGTGCGTTAATTTCTGATCGGAGGTGTCCTTTAATATGGAGTTTATTCAGATTTCATCCACTTTGGTGCAAATATCAACCGAATGTGAACAGACAATGAGTGAAACTGATGTTTAAGACGTCCAAAAAGAGGTCTCTTTTGGTTTTTCTCTATGTTGTGTATGTAGTTCCACATTTATGTTGCATTTTTGCTCCCATAAATACTGGATGTTGGAGAAGAAAAAGAACACAAAGCTTTGAATGAGAACCAGTGCAAACCTGCTTTTTGTTGCATCCAAGGTGAATATCTGAACCTGAATGCTTCTTCTTATTATTGCATTAATTAACACTAAAAGGTGGGTCTTTGGGAGGTTTCACCAAGCACGGTTCAAATATATTCATCTGCTGTGAGGACTGACACCTTTAAACTTCTTTATGTTCTTCAGGATGAAAGAATGATGTAATTAGCAAAGATTCAAGGCAACGGAAGCTCTAAAATCTGCTTTTATAACGCCAAAAAAATGAAGGTCTTTGGATTTGTCCGAGTCCTGAGTGCTCCACAGGCTCGCTGCTACACCCACAGCCACTTAGCCCTGTCTGTAACAAAACCAATTACAGTCAAACACGTATCAGCAGCTCCCATGCCCTCCACCTCGCTCCTCACTCAAACTTCATCCTGCGCCTCAGGTGTTTCTGTGGGCTCGAGAAACCGCTGCCTGAAAAGTGACCTTACAGTGAAGAGAGAGAGAGAGAGAGAGAGAGAGAGAGAGAAAAAAAGTCTGGATTGATTTATGCTCCATAAACACCCAGACAGTCATTCTGGCTATTTAGCTGTTTGATTCTGCAACCACAGAACAATTTGCCCCGATTCTTTCAGCCGACGACTCACTCGAAGACATTAAATATGTAGAGTTGTTGCTATAAGCAGCGGCAGAAGTCCTCGGTCTTTACAATCCGAGCCGCCGTATAAATAAACAGATGAGTCAACAACGTGCCGCGGAGCTGAAAAGGATACAGATAAGGGCTGTGATGCTCTTAATATTTAACCCCTCGAGGCATCTGCAAAGCTTTTTTCTCGACTCGATTGGAGGCTATAATTATGACTCATGAAACGTCGGCCGCGGGAGTTGTACAGCGAAAACACGCATTAGGAGTAAAAGTACTCACACAGAGCGACTGAATGGACTGATTTCAATAAACGATAGCAACATGCTCTCACATGAATGCTCAGAAACACCTCCAGCTGGCATTATGCTCCTGATTTGCTCTTGTGTATTAATTTGCATTCAAATATAAGTCATAATAAAACACTACATGACTTCAAACTTCACTAAAAGTCAAGGTTTCCTCGTGAGATTTCCATTAAAGAAGCGAAACCTTCTGCAAACTTCCCTCGACTCGCCCTCGAGGAGAGTGGACCCGCTGGGTTTTTTATTCTTTACGTTGTCATTTTGGTTGTTTTTGTGTGTGTGTGTCTTTGTGTATCCACCCCTTTCCTTTGTGTCTGTCTCCTTCAGCTCCTCACATCCTGCAGAAAAGACATTTGACAGCTCTCAGAGAGTCGCTGTGAACTTGTTGCGTTGAGCCGTGTAGGTGGACAGCGCTGCACAGCCGCGATGGCAAGAAAAGATCTAAAGACTGTGTCCTTGTGCCGCAGAGAATCAATCAAGTCAAGAGCCCAATGTCTCATTCAGAAGCAGCGCTGTCAAACTGATCTTTTCTAACTGTTTTAGTGGCTTTTATTTTACTGTTTATTTAGCGGAGACGTTGCACAATACGTGTAGCTACAATGAGCAGGTAATATTCATAGAGGTTATGAGTGACGCACAGAGATAAAAGATAAGGGTCATGATAGTCTCTGATATTATAAAGAATTTACATCTTAAACTGCAGGTTAACCCTCTTAACATCCACCTTATTCAGTGAAAACATTCACATGGCTTGAAATCATTTAGTTATTTAGACTCTTGCGGTGAAAACATTGAGTTTTTCAGCCAGCGTATGCCCCTGTAGATGGTAGAAAAGCACAGAAACTACCGTTCTGCTCTCTGTGCACTCTTACTGAAAAGTCAGGAACTTTTTGTGCTGCGGTCTTAAAATGGTTTACAGTGTTTGTGTTGTGAGGCCCTGTGCTTTTAGCTGAGGTGTAATCTGATTCAGAAAAGGGCCGACATCATTTGAAATACTGCAGCAGAATTCAGGTTGGAGAGCGTGTCACTGTCAACGTACAACACAGGAACAAACAGAGATTTAAGAGTGGAAAAGAAATAAACAGGTTTTGCCCTAATATGAGTTCATGAAGTTAAATAACTTGGATACAGATGTTTTCTGTAGAGGCACAGAGCTGACTAAATCTCATCTCTACATCAGTGCAGTACAAGTTCAGTCACATTTGACCTTTAAACTTAAGCAGTTCCAGTTTATTTTTTAAAGTTTTTAAGTAACCAAAAACCTATCAGGTCTAACATTTTCATTTTTGTCCAGTGTTCTTGACATTTAGCAGGTCTGTTGGAGTGTCTCTCAGCAGCCTTCTAAAATAAACTTCGGTAAATCTGACATTAGGATGCCTTATTTCATTTTTTTTTCAAACTAACTTTTGGTGTCACTCCTTTCTAAACTGCTGCAGTAACTGAATGGAGACTTGAAGCTTCTCTGTGCACAACCGATTAGCTCACGTCTGTTGATTCATGTGAGGCATTTACTTGACGTCTGTAAATTGTAGTGAAATTAAATGTTGAAAAAAAACAAAATGTCACCTAGAAAGTCGTCTATGCAGTGCTTCAGTGCCAGAGTCAGAAATGCTTTTAAATTTAACAATAAGCTGCCTTATTATCTTGGCTTCGTAGATCACAGACACTCCAGCACAAACTGACATCTGCTGCAGCACAAGCTGTAAATTTACACATTGAATAACATCCTCAAGCGAAGTCAGTGACACTGATGTTGCAACTCTAACCAAATTTACTGTAACATAAATGAGTCGTATCTGTATGAGGTGGCATCTTTAGAGAAGACTCTGCAAGCGCTGAAAAATATTGTTTTAATAACAGATACAGCTTGATCCTGGTACAGAGACCTCCAGGGTGTAAACGCTGTCAAGTGATTAGTTTTAGATGTTGCATAATTCAACAGAATAAAAAGTGCATGTACATTATTTTTCTTTATTAGCTTTAAAGGTCCCATATTGTTCCTCTTTTCAGCAAATGAAAGTCTCACGTGTCCCCAGAATGTGTCGCTCACTTTTTCAGCTCAAAATACTACAAAGACAGTTCATGTCATGGTTTCAGTTCTGTTCTAAACAGGCTGCTTCAGTGTCTGTAGTTTTAAATGTGGCCCCGCCCCCTTCTGGAAGAAAACTCTCTCTGCATCTGTGATTTACATAGACATACACCGATCAGCCACAACATTATGACCACTGACAGGTGAAGGGAATAACATGGATCCTATGTGCTGTTCTGCTGGAAAACCTTGGATTTTAACGTGCATGTTGATGAGACTTAGACACCCAAATAAGCATTGTCCCACAACAAACACACTCCCTCATGCAAATGGAAATCCCAAATGTCACTGGCCTACCCCTGCAGAAAAATGCACCCCACCACATGGAAAAAACATCAAACTATCAGGAACATGTTGAGGAACAGGACAGTCACCCAAGATGTTGATTTGACCTCCAAACTTTCTACATCCCATTGTGATCAAGCATCAACAGGATGCAGTGGAACAAGTTCGATTGCCAAAGGCCTCACTGCACAAGCCAGAGTACCCAAAGGATCCAGTGCCAGCGTCCTGGTTCCAGACCCCATAGGACACCCTGAGAGGTCCTCTTGTCTATGCTTGATGGTTCAGAGCATTTTTGACCACGAGGGGGACCAACACAATACTAGGCAGGTGGTCATAATGCTATGAATGATCGATGTACATGAGTGTCTGAGACCAGGACTTTCTATCACTTCTAACTTTCTCTCTAAGCATCATTTTACATGCTCTTGTATTAAACTCCTATGCTTGGCGAGTTTGATCAGATGATGTTGTGATTATAAAAACATTATACATAACAGTATGGAAGTAACTGCTGGTAAACACGTAGTCTTAATGAGCTGCGTTTCAGTCAATATTTCATACTCATTCTGCTGTCTGACAGCTGAAACAGAAAAATATGTAAATTGACAATTCAGCTGTATTAAAATTCAGTCTATGTGAGCACAGAGATCAGGAGAGAAACTAACAGATGGATACATCAGCTGAGTTTAGCTTGAACTGAGTCACAACAAGCGACTCAAAAAATACAACAACCCACCCAGTTTACTGGTTTAAATTAAAGTTTCCACCATCTCTGAATGTTTTTCAGCATGATGTGTGTGCCCACAGGATATGCCAGTTTCTTCCCATTCATTGTTTATGTAAAATGGCCCGTGTCATATTCTGGTCGCAGGGCGTTTTGAGCGACGGGGCGGCACATTGTCCGTGAGCTGCCTGCATTTGCATAAACTAGACTGATTTCAATTTTATGCAAATGAGGCATGGGGAGCGGAGGTCCAATGCCTCGTGAAACTTTCGTTAAACGGCTAAACTAGCTGTTGTTGAATTAAAATGAGCACAGATTCAGCAACCGCATAGCATATTTCTCGCCTCTAAGGTATTCAGAAATACTTTACGCTGAACTGTTTTTGTAATTTAAGAGGAAGTTTGCATGTTGGTTTGACACCTTTACAAGACTGAAGGTAAAGCAGCTGTCATGTGACCACCTAGTGGCCTGAAGTGCATGGCCACCGAGCGGGCGATGTTCAGAAGTCGCTGCGTGTGGAAAACACCCCTGTGGACAGGTACCATTACAGTTTTCACAGAGCTCTGACCTGTGGGCATACCATCAAAGCTAATGTTAGCTACATTAGATGCACAACATGCTAACATTAAGGATTTTGCCATCAAAAATAAGTAAATCACAGGGTGTTCAGTTCCTCAGATGCTGGAAGTGCATGAAGACTGTTGTGTTCATTCTTGCAGCCATTAGCAGAACATTTGGTGACTTTTAATTGTGGCTCAGACATTTTCAAGTTAGCAGAAGCAACTGTAGAAAGTAAATAAACCTGGTGGACTGAGAGGCAATTGCTCTTTCTGATTGGTTCACCTGGAAGCTGTAAGGGGGTGAGAAATGTTTAGCTTGACAACTGTTGGTTCCTCAAGTTGTGCATCGTAACTGTATAAAATCCTGACAGGCTTGTAGAGCTGTGAGGTTATCTAGTTGTTGGAATGGCAGAAGTAAGTATCGCTTGTGTTCTCACAGCTGTTTTTTTGCACCTCCAAGTTTTTTGGACATACCAAACACAATAAAAGTGGATTGTCATCATATGGGAACTTTAAAGGTTCAAAAAAACAAGCTTATGTAAACAACTGTTACATCTTTTTACATCACTGAGACTCTGAGAAACAGAGAGAGACAGACAGAAATTTGTCTGGTCAAAACAAATACCTGCTGATTTCTTGGTAGCAGCAAGAGCAGCATTGCAATTCAGAGAAAAAAGGTTACAGGTAAAGAGCAGCTTCACTTTGGGGCCTGCGGCATATTCCTCAGATGGATGTAAGACATGCACCGGGACAGCATTATTTACATTATGAAATGTCAGGCATTAAGTACCTTGGCCTGTCACTCACATGGATTCAGGCTGACATATTGTCTGCCACTTCACCAAGTTTACTCTCGAGCTTCTTGAGACGGAGAACAAGCCCTGCTGGAACACGTCCAATAAGAGCAAACAGAGGCAGGTAATATAAAATAAAACCCTACGGTCACAACAAGGTGCCTTGGTTTATCTTCCACGTGCATGCGTCTAATATATCCAGAGTCGCCAATTAATGCGGAGACAATCACATGAAGAGTTGTGAGAAATTGGCTCACACTTCTCGGTTTTCAGTCTTGCACTATCTCTCGAGGTGTTGAACGTATCTATTTATGGTTGTGTACAACAGCGCTCAGTTTACCTCTACATTTGTGTCAGCAAAGTCACATCTTCCCCGGTATTCTCTCTGTGCCATCAAGCTCCTCATAATTTGCTCATTTTCAGACATTCGAGAAGCGTCGGCGCCATATGGAGCTTCAGTAGAACAAAGGCATTTACAACCTGTTCATGTAAGATGGCAGAATTCAACCATGTCAATTAAGTCAGACATATGCTAAATAGAAAGGAAGATGACAGTGAATCTTATTCTTTGTTGTAGTGGTATGTTCCTTTAGGGCGGATGCCCATCGTTAGCAATTGAGGATATTTGAAACTGATGTATGTTTGCAAGAAAAATTTAAATGTTGGTGTCAAAATTGAACATAACTCAAGCTCAAACACAAAACTCTGCTGTAATGCCTTTATATTTTACAAATTTTATATTAAAGGATGACCTGACAACACCAACGTATGATGTTAAACATTGAACAGCAGAGAAAACGAGATGAAAACCTCTTTTGTGTCTCAATTTTACATCCATATTGAAGTTCTGTTGTTTCATCAGGCAAAGTAACATTTGCTTTACAATAATTGCAGTCACAAAATCGTACTCGGTTTTGTTAGTCATGATAATCTGAGACCCTGACTTTACCAGTGGAATCAGTTTTCCCCGACTGAGAGCTGATTCTGTGTCTGGTTTGTGATTACACATAAGCTCCAAACCAGTCTTTAAGCTGCCTTGGTGAAAAAAATGCACTTAATTATGCATCATTTTAAGCCGTAGTAAAAACACACACACACACACACACACACACACACCTATATATGTAGTTAAAGATGTTTCATATATATATGTGTGTGTGTGTGTATCCAACATGCTTTAAAAAAAACTTCAATTCTAAAGTAATGAGATTAAAAAATTAAGCCTTTTAAACAGACATTTGCTTGACTTCTTCTCAACTCACATTTAAGCGAAGACGAGCTGAACTATTTGACAGGTTTAATTCAACAACTTGTGCATAAAAACAAGGAGCTGATGGAAGGTTTATGAAGTAATTAACCTGGAAACGTCATTATTCCTTCGCCGAGGCAAGTCGAGATGGAGGGATGTTGTTAGTGTAGTTTGTCTACTGAGCTGATTTTCATAAACCTTGGTGTAGAGGTGGAGCAGAGGCCAAGGCAAAACCTATTAAATTTTGGCAGGAATCTCTTTCTTAATAATAAAAACTGCAAAGCGGGGGATGGAGATGACTGACTAATACTTATTAGGGCTGTCACTTTCTGTTCTTATCGTTCAAAAGGGAGACAAAGAAGAAAATATGTTTACTTTGAAGGAGAAAACTGGATACTTTTAATATTTCAATCTTTCTAATAACACTATTTGTTTTGTTATGTTAAATGTAATTATAATTATGCACCTTATTTGTTTTGTTTTGCATATTTCTTTCGATGCTACCTTTATACAAGAGGCCCTTGTCTACTGTCAAAAACGGTCTTCTTAAAACAACAAATTATGGATGCAACAATAACTTTTCTGATTTTCTCAGAAAAGAAAAGCCTTAACCCACTGAACCCCAAAATGGGTGTGAAAGATATGTTATCTATTAAAAAAAATCACCCAAATGACACCATTTATCGGAGCCAGTGACTGCAAAAAACCCAAAGAATGATTGAGTTTTTAAATTTCCAACAGCCGTTGAACTAATCACGGTTGACATGTGGATATGTGTGAAAGAATTATTGAATCTAAGCTTAAACTTTTGATTTCAAAGAAAAAATATACAAAACTTAACCATTTGCACCAGTTTTACTGGTCATAATCACTTTATTTTGCATGTCTCATGCAAAAATCAAAAAAAATTTGCACAAGATTCTGTGAAAATTATTTTTCGTGACTGACTCAGCTGTAACCAACAGTCAACAATTCAGATTTTTAAGGTGAACTGCAGGCAGTGTTTCCACAGAGTAAAGAGGAGACCACAGGAGAGACTGAGAGAAAAATAATACATACTTTCATACTGCATTCAGTATGGTAAAACATCTTTCTACAGCTGATGGGTAGAGTAGAGTTTAAAAAAAAAAACAACACCTAATTTCTAGAGGCGGGAAAAATGTAAAAACTTGGACCCTCATTTTTTTGCGTAGTAAATAGATTTTTTCAGTTTTTGTAAAATGAAAATTAAAGAAATTCAGCTTTTCTTTGAGGATTTCTGTGATTATAATTGTGTCATACTGTACAAAAGACATTTCTGAGTTCTCTCTTCTTCCTCATGGTTGTTCTGTTTCTATGGAGGTGCAGGGGTTTACATTGCAGTGAAAAATGAGCCCATAGTGAGGAAAAACGAGACAGGAGCAAAAAAACATCCATGATCAGTTTACATAAAGTGAAGGCAACAAGTCTGTTTTACTTTATTTTACATTTAAAGTTTGCATTTTTACTGGTCTGACCATTTGATGAACAAAAATGGTGACTATGTTTGACAAACAAAACCCCAATTAGCAGATTAGCAATTAGCAATTTTTAAATTCTCTGTTTTAATTACTTAGGCACTGGCTAAAATCTGATTTCTGTCATGATAACTGTGTCATACAGAAGTACATCTCTGAGTTCTCTCTTGTTTCTCATGGTTGTTCTGTTTCCAGTGAAAAATGAGCCCCCAGTGACAAAAAATCATGAGTTCATAGGGTTAACATATCCAGCTGTACAGTACAGATGATAGATGTAGATTGTGTTGAGCTTCAGGTGTGGCCATGACTGACTCATCCTTTACTGCAACATCTTTCTACGTTGCACAAGGTCAGTCCTGCATCTCACGTTTTTCCTTTTCTTAAGTCTGCCTCTTCGTCTTTTTCATCTATTTACTCACATGTACCTTTGCGTCTTGGCCGCACTCCACACGTTTGACGCCGCAATTACAACATGAGCCTCCCAAATCACGTTTCCAACATCCAAATTTAATGCGAGCGCAGTCTAATCTGTGTGCTTTCAGACCTGTTACTTAGCGCATCCTGCTGCGAGGGGAGAGAATAAAATTAAAAAAAACAACGAGCAGAAAAGACACATTGAAACAACAAACATAAGCGCAGCCTCTGTGTGGGCTAAGCTGTCCTTCGGGTACGTGCCTGGGAGTGATCGGGAAGGCGGACGCTGTCACGCTCCACCGAGCAGCGTTTACTCACCATCAGGCCCGTAAACAAACCGGCCTCCCGGTCCCTCTGTCTTTCCACAAATCCCAAGTGAATCCCACACAAATAAGTCATTATTTCTTTTTAGTCTGAAGTTATGTGCTGTAAAACTGTGTGTCTGGAGTCTTCTTGAAAGCACCACAAATGTACAGTCTGCGGCTAATATGTCAGGACAGTCTGAGGAACATGTATTTTACTGAACTAAGTGCCTTTAGGTTCTCATGAGAGCCCTCCTAATGTTCCCTTTAGCTTTTAATTGAGCAACAGCACAATTTTCTCTCAATTTCTGGACCCTTCAGTTCACAGTAAGTGGAAAAAAATCACCTGTTCTGACATAATAACTGAAATTTGAGCAGTAAAGGTGTATTTAGGTCTGTGTCTAACTCATTTGTGAGTCATACTTGAGCGGAGACTGTGGGAACATTCAAAAATCCTGGATCAAATGTGTGAACATTTATTAAAGTCATAAATTACAGAAACTCACTTGAGATCTGTACTCCACTTTCTTTTTTTCTTTTTTTTACTGGTTGCCTAATTTATGTTCACATCCTGTAAATCTATTCAGAAAATCAGTTGAACTACATAAAATATAAAATACTGATCAAATTAAAGTCTGTTTAGGAAATGAAACTGTCTTTTCATGAGCTCCAAATACCGGAGCCCTTTTTTTCTGAACCATCAAGCTGACAAAGTCAGTTTTTTTTCACCATAGAAAACTAAAAACTAAAAACTTCAATTGCTTTTCATAAACATATTCTATATCTACATGAAATAGGTGTTTTTGTCAGTTTGTTGGTTTCAAGAACTGCCAGAAACACTTTCATAATTCCAGTTTTGTCTTGTTTGTTAAACCTCCCACCATTTGGGGCAGTAGAGCGGCTGCTGTCAGCGTCAGAGGTCATATAATGAAGCGGTAACTCCACACAGGTGCAGCTCACCTGGAAGAAGCACACAGTTTTTGACCATGCAGTGCTGGTTTTGTGGATCTATATAATGTTTTATTTGACTGGAGTTACATATTTCACTGAGGAAGTGGATGTAAGCTGTCTCATATTGGAGAACCTGCGCAGACTGTGAGTAAACATTTTGTCATTTTGCGTTTTTCTGACATGAGAGGTCACTGCTCTGACATTCAAATCTTAATGCAGCAAATATGTCAAACCTCATGGTAGTGCTACCTCAGGCTTATGTTTTGATGTTGCATAGAAGGTTGTAATATGCAAGATTTTGAATATTAATTTTGCATCAATATCGCTGCAAACAAGTATCTGATCTGTAAAGAAATAGTGGAGTTAAGGTATCCTCACCAAACAATGAACTTGCACTACCTCTGTGTTTTTGTCATCTGAGTTTCTGTGTTTCATGTTTTTGCAGCTGGTTTTAGCTGTGCATGTATTTTAGTGCATTTTAGTGCATGTGAGTCCCTCCCATTGAAACTGTTAGCCCTTTCCACACTGGGGACACAGAGAGTGACTTTGGAAAAAGCAAACGTGTAGTCCAAAGTGCTCCAAAAAAACACAAAATTTAAAACCACGGTGTTTTATTTGTGGCTTTAATGTGTTTGGGCCTTTATACTGGTTAAAGATTATTTTTTGTTAGCTTTTGTGCGCATTACATCTCTGGTTGTGAGTAAAAGTCAAGAAGGTGGCAAAGTGTTCGTTTTGATCCAAGATGCTGCTTGCTCTATCAACATTCAGTGGTTGTGAATGTTGAATATTGAACCTTTACAGTTCAATCAATGTCAAACACGGACTTTGTTCTCCGATTACTTTTGAATGTGTGTCTAATGAGACACACATTCATTAGTCACACATTACAGGGCGGCTGTGGCTCAGGTGGTAGAGCGGGTTGTCCACTGATCGCAAGGTTGGCGGTTCGATCCCCGACCCCTCCACATGCCGAAGTGTGCGGAAGTGTCCTTGGGCAAGATACTGAACCTGAAGTTGCTCCCAATGGCAGATTAGCGCCTTGCATGGCAGCTCTGTCGCCACTGGAGTGTGAATGTGTGTGTGAATGGGTGAATGTAAAACACATTGTAAAGCGCTTTAGATACCACTAAGGTAGAGAAAAGCGCTATATAAGTGCAGACCATTTACCATAACTGTACTTTTTGATGTAACCTGTTAGTAAGTTATACGCGTTAAAGACTCGCTTCGTTTTGGTGTTCCTAATATTGTATATCACCACCTTAAAGTCATGGTACCATTGTGGCTTGAACAGATACCAACTTTTGGGCATTTATAAGGGCTGTAGTGAACAAACAATACAATCAAATGTGCCTCAGAGCACTTACAGACTCTACCCGCAGCTGTATCAGCCCAAATTAGGCCCAATAAATTATAAGGCAACATAAAAAGCTAGCATTTTCAGCCTATTTAATGACTGTAGTCAGGTTATTATCGACTGAAATGACGTGAAAAGACTGTGAGCCAAACAGCTGCACATAATCATATGATTTCTGTAAATATATCAACCGGTGATCCCGCACAAGAACTATTCAGGACTAAAACACAGATTTTTAGATGTCGTTTACAAAGTTTACAGTCCACTTTTTGAAGAAAATGCAGAAACATCGATCACGTCTTTGACAACAGTTAGTTTGGAGTCGACTGCAAATGAACGCTCTGTTAAACAAGTTTGGACCAGTTCAAAGTTGTGAAAATGTGGGGAGGGGGTGTTCACAGGTAGTCTGTTCCTCCCGCTGCCAAATATAATGGATTATTCCTGGGTGGCTGTTAATGTGCAGCTTTTCTCATCATAAAAGTAACACCAGAGATTGTCCAGCCAATGGGGATTTGGTCAGATGAGAGCAAATCAATCAACCTGTTGCCCTTGGGACGACAAAGTTAGATCTTTTTGAATGATCTTTTTGCTACCTGACAGATCCTGCAGATATAAACATTTTCCGCAAACAGTAGCCTGATTAGTTATTTCTTTTCCTCCGGTCGTCACGCTGTTCGATAGGTCATCACCTCCTGGCTTCTACATTTGTTGATCTTCTAACTCTTGGCTGAAAACTAATTTTTCCCATAATGTGAGACTTTGACAGCTATTTGCAGCAAGGACTTTAACACAGCAATAGAACTTCACTTTGTTTGGACAAGTTACTTACAGAATTGTGCTTCTAGCAAAATCATCCCAGCAGAAAAAAAAGACAAAACAGAAGTCACTGTTGGTGCTGTATAATGCGAGAGGTAAGGATGGGAATCGAAAACCAGTTCTTGTTGAGAACCAGTTCCCAGTGTTTTAATTCCTTGGAATCATTTGCCAATTTTGCAAACAATTCCCTTATTGATTCCAGTGTGCGCGAATGACCTCGCTATGCTCTGTGGCGACGTCATTCACCAGTGCAGCCAGCAGGAGGCATGGCGCCCAAGCGGCACAAACGCTCGAAAGTTTGGTTCCATTTCAACGAGAAAGGATGACAACAGAGCTTCTAAACTTCTAAACTAAAGAAAGCTGATGCTACTCAACCTGTTTGTTCTCTTTTCTTCCAAGTCAGAATCCATAAGACAACAGATAAAGAGCCGAATCGTTAAGCAGAATCGAAAACGGAATCGGAATCGTAAAATCATATCAATTCCCATCCCTAGAGAGAGGCCTGCTTCTCTAGTGTTCTCTGTGCTGCTTTTTTGCTACTAGGAGCAAAGAGGAGTCAAACTTCTGATAAAATATTTCTTGAATTTCACAGAAAAGGCAGCTATTAAAGCTAAAACCTCCAAGCTTTTGCCTTGACTTGTTGCTCTGTGCCAGAGCGGCACGACAAATAAGCACTCCATGCTGCAGTGCCATTATCTCCTCCCAAACATCAGTGCATTTCGTGCCGCTGCTGCCGGTGACATTACTGCAGCTGCCCTGCCATGTGATTGACGCGCTGATGTGAATGATGGTGATGGAGGTGAGAGAGCAGCTCTGCAGGCTGTTAGCAGAGGACTGAAGCAGGCAGATCACATTTTGTCTGGACATTTGTGCAAGTTACGGGAGCAAATGTAATTTACACACCACATAGAGTGTAATAAGTAAGAGCGGGCAGGTAAAATGACTTTGGAACATCCGAAAAAGTTAGATTTGCAGGTTGGAGTTGGTGGAGATGCAGCTGATGCCCTCTGACTGCAGATTTTCAGTCTGAGGCTCAAGGATTCAATTGCTGGTCATGGTGTTTATATATTATCTGCATCCTTTGAAGCCTCTTCCCCCATGTAGCAATTCAGATTGACAAGGGTGATTCTCGCAGCTATTGCAGCCAGAGGTCTCTTTTCAGCCGCCACAGTCCCATCTCAGCTGCTGATCAGGTTCAGAATTGCGCGGGACATTTCTGTGGCACAAATTGAATCCCTGGCAATCTGTAAACCGCAGGCATGTGTCTGAGAGTGAAGATGAAAAAGGTGTTTTCAAGAGCAGAACACACTGACTGAGAGAATCAGACGAGATGGCCGCTCGAGTTAATTGAGCATGTCTGATATAACATGAAGACACAGAGACACGGTGGTGGAACGAGAAGCAGAAGAGAGAAAGCAGGAACATGCCGGTTGTTGTTTTTGATAAGCAGCTGCTCGTCTGCATGTGGAACAAAGCAAGACTTGAGAAGAGACCCTGCGTTGCCCACTCGTGCTCTTGAAATTGACATGGTGCAAACCGAAAGCTTTATGCTCAAAAGTGCCAACTGCCGAGCCGTTCTCCTGTTGCTCTGCCTTTAACAAAAGCCTACACACTTCCTGACCCGATGCTCCTTTAATGAATCCGTATCACACTGCTATTCATTAAGATCAATGTCTCGTCCTGCTTCCTCGTGCGAATGCTGACGCTTGAAGGAAAGTACAATACAAACGATGCTTTTCAGAAGTTACGCTGAGATTCGTTTTTCCTCGTTTTGCTCTGATCTTTCTGGGTGATGAAGTTCTCAGTGTTCCTTTGTGAGCCGCCAAAGTTCTTCAAGGCCTGTCGATTCCTGTGGGTAGCAGTTCTAAGTTTTATATCCATTAACACATTTAGAAAACTTCGTGGTGACTCATAATTAAGATCTATGAATCACGACTGTGAATCCATCAAACAGGTGGCATTTAAAGTCCTTCTGTTCTGCGTTTGTTTGGCGGCATTAATGCCACGTTAGTGCTGCAAATCGACGCAATGAATGTTAATTGGAGATGTGGAAGTCGGAGTGCACACTGCAATCCAAAGCAGACACTTAAAGCTAATCCTGTAATTAGGATGTTTGTCGATGGAAAGGTAACGTGGGAGGATGATGGCGGTGCAGCTGTTACGGATGCAGCTGAATGTCAGAGCTGCTCAGACAGAATCACCTGACAGTTTCCTCTCGTACTCGGTTTACTGTCTTGCTGCAGGTAATATCAGCTCGGTAAGCTAATGCTGTCAGATGGACTGCGAAGGAGAATTGACGCCACCAACCCGAGGCTGTTTCTTCTTGCTTTTCACTCTCACTTATTTACAGATTTATATCTTTTCTTCTGAATGCCGTATATTGTATTTTTATGCCTCCGTGCAGGCTGCAGCCGCGGCCAGAGGCACTTTGTTTCCAGGTTGTCCATCCAGATGTCATGCCTTACTTACAGTGTAGCAAGTGTGATGTTAATTCAGTCAAACACATCATGTTACAACTGTTTTTGCTGCTCGATACAAGAAAGAAAACATACGGTTCTCATTTTCCGTGACTAATAAGAAAAGACGAAACACACCTGTCTCACCATTTGGCTTCTTGAATACACTGAGAATTTTTATTGACAAGACAGAATTTGTAGACTCTACATGTACACAGCACAATGAACAGGAGAGAAACACTAAAAGGAAAGACCTGGTTGCAAAAAGAAATGCAGCATCAGTTGTATGGAAATATTTCGGCTACAGAAAGCATGATGCCGACCAAAAACTGCTGCTCAGTCGGCAGTTTCTTGCAGTTGTTGTCGCACAGTGCAAAGTCAGATCTGAAGACCAAACAAAGCAAGAAACTATTTTGGAAGCTTCTGCCCGCGTTACACCAAATGAAAAAGGTTCCAAACAGCAGAGAGAATTACTGATAACTTTTCACCTCACCTAAGACAATTAACAGTTACCAAAGAGGGTTTTAAAAACATGATCGGGTACAACTACCTATTTTTTTCCAGCATCCTTTCCCAGAGGTGTAAGAAAAATGCAAAGTGCAAGCTGAAAATGAGCTACCACAGTGGAATATTCTGCAGCTACAACTGACTCGTGTTCCAGTTGGACAGCGGAGCTCAACACAAGCCTGACTTTACATTTTATTAATGAGGAGTTAAAAACTGAAAAGTTGCTGTTTGCAAACAGGATTTTCTTCCTGGATGATGATACAAGTGAGAGCAGCTTAGCAGGGATGACAGAAGTGTTGGCTGCTTGCTTTATGACAACAGATGATGCGGTGGACGTGGTGAAGTGCTCTGGCTGGTTTAAACCCATGATACATTTACTGAACTGTTTCTTCAGACTGTAGAAAAAAATATCACAATGGCAGTTTTTGTAACATTGTACAGCCCCACTCAAGTTTGGAATTTTGCCATCTTGGTCTTTTGATACCTACAAGGCTGAGCACGAAGTGGATCTGACTGAGAACCCAAGGACACACCAACACAATAGCAAACTGTCAATCACAAGGTAGCCCCATCCTGAAACATGCGCTGCTTTATCGTCTGTTTTACTCAGAGTGATACCATAATATACCAAATGAACAACGTGTTGTATTAAAGTAGCCTTAAAACTAGCAATTAAGATCATAAACTTATTCGGAAAATGTTTACTGAGGTAAGAACTTAAGTGAGAACTTCTGTACAAACTTGCTTCTTTTTGTTCGCTCCCTGCTGGTTGTTAGAGACAACGCAGGTTTAACGCTTCACTTTTCAAACTAGAAGGCTTCTTCTAATTTTTTTTTTTTGGGCCCCAACTCAAGAATGAAGTGATCACATTTTACATCCAATAGGTCAGTTTCTCTGTTACACTACAGTTAGGGCGAGAACGATTATCGGCTTGGCAGATTATCATGTGTCATATTTGGCATTTTTCCGATTATCAGTATCTTTGTTGTTATTGCTTGATTATTGATAAAATAAATGCACTACTTGAGGTCTGATGCAGCCTCCTCTCTCTCAATCTGTAGTCACTCTGTGGTCTCAGAAATTAGTTTCAAGCAGAAGTTGTATCGACTCGAAAAGGAAGATTTTTCACAATGCATTACAGTAAGAAAAGGAACAGCTCAAGGCTGCAAAACATTTTCTTTTCTGTAAAACAGAACAAGGCAAAACTAATTATCACATCTGTAGAAAAACATTTTACAGTTTCTTTGTTCTTTCTTTATTTCTATGGCATTGTTCCAATCAAAGCTTCGAGATGCTGCAGGAATCAGACGTTAACCTTCTGAACTCTGAGCAGCTTCTAGGTGTTTTTGTTTTGCTCCTGTCACGTGTTTTCTGAGCGTACGTTCATTTTTCACTGCAGTATAAAGTCCTGCACCTCTATGGAAACGAAATGACCATGAAGAAGGAGGGAGAACTTGGAGAACTGTGCAGTGTGATACAGTGAGAATAACAGAAAGTCAAATTTATTTCATTATTTATTTTACTGAAAAACTAAAGAAAAATAGGTAAGTAGAATCAACATGTCCAGCATTCTACCAAGTGTCCACAGGTTTTGCCAACACTGGAAAAAATGGAGACTCTACATGCAAGAAATGTTTATTTATTTACATTTTTACATCCTTTTCAAACATCACAATCTAGAAAGACGTTTCGCCACGCTGAATGTATCTTCCAGCAACTTGCTCCTCTGTATACTGTTTTTGAGCCATGCTGGATTTATTTTATTGATTCAGCATGTTTCATTTTCCTCTCATCATTTTGGACAAGTTTTGAGGAATTCGGAACATTTTTAAACTATTATGGACAAGTTAATGCCCTTCTAGACAACTTTTGAGCCATTCTGTGGGAGCTTATGCAATTTCTGACTATGTTTGAGTTGTCTTTGCCTTTTTTCAATCATTTTGCACAAGTTTATTTGATTTTCAACACATTTTGAGTGATTGTGAATATGAATTTTTATATTTTTGCAGTTTTTAAACACTTTTTCTCTCTACTCTGCACATCAGCTGTAGAAAGATGTTTCACCGTGTTGGTTGCATCTTCCAACAACCTGCTCCTCTGTATACTGTTACTTAGCCATTTTGCATTTATTTAATTGATCCAGTATGTTTTATTTTCCTCTCAGTCCCTCTTGCCGTCTCCTTTCCTTTTTTCCAGATGGAACACATCACATGATATTTCTATGGACTGTCGGCAACTAAGAAATCAGATGAATCTCTATGTTTTTACAGTTTCTGTCTGTGATAAATGGATTAATTATAGCAATTATTTTAAAGGAAGCATGCCTTTCAAAGATGCTGCTGGATTTTTAGGTTCAGAGGGTTCATTTAAAACGTGTCAGGAAAGCGCTGAGGTTCAAAGCGTCCAACCACTTTTGTTTTCAGCAGGCTGTTGATGACAGTTTTGCATTAAAGCGATTCTAAAGCCACATGTCAACAAACAGTGAAGAAGCATTCGAGTGATTTGCATCGCAGCCTCATTAACCTTGGCTAAATCTTCTCGTTTTGATGGTGAAAATGATGCTGTGTCACAGAATGGTGCTTCACGAGTCGCCTTGTTGCTCAGTTGTCTTTCACTTTTACTGCTGAAGATTACTGATGAGCTCTCGAGGCTGAATAGCAGCGGCAATAATGAGGATTTATGAAGTCGAATTCGGTGGAATCGAAGTTAAACTGCAGCTCAGCAGAGCCGTTTTCACAAATGAGACTCGTGTGTCGTCGGCAGGTGTGAAGTCATGCATTATAAATCGGCAAGAACAACAAAAATGGCGAATCAAACTGTCCTACATTCCTGTTGACTCCTAGCAGCTTTGTTGTGTCGTTAGCGATGCCCAGCAAGACGCGTCCGTGTGTTTTGTGAGGCAGGAATAGTTTCCTAGAAGAAGAAATCAGTTCCTGGTGTTTGGCAGGCCCCATCTGTGAACATCGTCATCCTTGAAAAGACACACCGGGGACCGATGAAGACATCTGGAGATACAGTACCTGCCACATCTGCTGATGTCTAAACACATTTACCTCAGCCCTGTCATTAGCATGTGGATTAGCATGTATCCCGCGGATGATGCTTTGATCGGCCCGGCTCCCCGTGTCACCGCTCCTGAAGCCAGCATCCAGCCATCACAGCCCATTAGACAGCAGCAAACTGAGGCTGTTGACTGTGCAGCTCGACTGTAGCGGATCGTTTTTAGAAAATGTCTGCATGCTATTAACGGCTCGAAGACATGCGGAGAGTGCAGCTTCACAAGTTAGTGCACACTTGGTGGAAAAACAGCCGCTGAAAGTTGTTTTGAAATGTGAATCATCTGTTCAGTGAGAAACACACTCATTTATAGCAGCTCAACATTTAGTTATAATAATAAGTGTTATTTGATTCGCATAGTGCAGCTCATACAGCAACTCAAAGTGCTTTACATTAATGAAGAAAACAACCATGTGTAGATGGTACTGATAAAACATAATGCAATAAAATACAAAGAAATGCACATTTTGTAAATTACAGGAAACTGCAACTACAGCTAAAAAAGATTTAAGGTTTGGAAGGTTATTCTAGAGACAAATTCACCTCCCAATGTCTTAATTCTTCTCTGTGGAACATTCAAGAGACCAGACTTACCTGCTCAACATATCAGATAAACGGGTAGCAAATGACGAGTCTTTTAAAAGCAGAATAATGTGCTCTTTATGTTTGGTCTAATTCTGTTGTCAGTAAATTTTCCGAAGACTACATAAAACCCACAAAAATGCAAACCTAAAGAGATCAGTTTTAATGTTTTGCTTAACTTCATCAGTGGAATCAGAAGTTCTGGGAGGTTATTCCAGAGACAAGGGTTGAAAACAAATAATGCAGCGTCTCCGAATGTCTTAAACATGCTCTGGGGAACATTTATCTATTGAGATATTTCCAATCTCAAATTCTAAAACAAACAAGGAACCTATGAAGAGTCTTCAAAAGCAGATTCATGTGTCTGCAGTTTGTTTAAAATGTTCTTTGGAAGACCAGAAAATTGAGCATTACAATAATTCAGTCTAATAGAAATAAAAGCATTAAAAATAATGATAAAACATGAGACAATAAAGCGCAATGAATTGTCCAAAATAAAAGTAAATTTCCCTGAAACTACATCAAAACTACAAAAGCCTGAAATGATCACTTTGAAGGTTTTCTTTGACACTGTCTGCTGAATCAGAAGCTCTGAAGGTTATTCCAGAGTAGAGGGTTGATGATACAGAATGCTTAATGTCTATCTTCTACTCTGAGGAACATTGAGGAGACCAGAATTAAAGGATCTTAGAAATTATAGAGGGTGCATACCAAACAAACAAATTACATAAACAGTCAGGAGCTGGTTCATTAAGAGATTTAAAATCTTTATTTTTATTAATTAATTCTAAAAATACAAGGCATTGAAAATCTGAATAGTGCCCCATTTGCATTTCCTTGAGAGGACAGAAAACTGAGCAATAATGAAGTCTGCCAGAAATAAAAGCATAAATAAGTGTTTCGGTGTTGTGCATGCAGGAAATATTTATGAGATGGTAAAATGCATTTCCAGTCAATTTTTCTCACCTGGAATTCAAAGACTCAGCTCACAATCAAAGATGACACATTGGACTTTATACTGCAGTGAAAAATAAGCCCACACTGAGGAAAAATATGGATGAATGGATGGATGGATAGATAGATATATTCTCTTGGGGAAATTCAAGGTATCCAGTAGGAAATTTCCCCATTGTGGGGTTAATAAAGTATAATCTAATCTAATCTAGCTCACACATCTTACATAGAAAAATAAGGAAACTAATGTGCAAACGAACATGCAAGTCATGCTGGTAGACGAAATTAGGTTCAAAATTGTGCTGGTATTTAAGTATTAAAAAGTCAAAGTACAGTATAAAATAGAAATAATGACAAGCATATAGAAGGGATGCTTGAGTTTTGATTAATCAGGATTACTGGGTTTTACTGCACAGTTGAGTCATTTGGCAGCCGACAGTTCGGGTCATGAGTTACTGTCCTTGGCTCAGGTGTTGTGGTGCCTGATGGCTGTGGGTTAATATCTGCTTTCTGCAACACCTTGAAACTTTGGAACTACAGAAAATAAAGTTATTATGAATACATGTGCAAATTCTTGAAGACATGGCAAACTATTCTTTCAAAGATGTCGCTTTTGCAACCATCAGTTCTTTGTTTTTCAGCCTTAAGCTGGGACTTTCTCTGTATGTATTGTGGAGAATGTAGTGTGTAAAATCTCCTGTTGTTTTAGTCGCACATGGATTAGTTTGGCTTCATCTTTTCAAGCGTGACCAGAGTTTAGGCTCAACGTCTACTGCAGTTTTTACATATGATTCTATGCTGCTCCACCTTTGTGCACAGCATTTTTTATTTGTTTATGGTGGATTGACACAGTTCAAACTCTAAACCTGCTGATAATCGGTGTGTAGTAAAGGAATTGGACACAGTGACATAACTGCATAAAGGACATTAAGTTCTTCAAGTCATGGTTGTGCTGTTTCCAAAGCAACCCAGTTGCCACAGAATTATGTTCCTATACCACTGAACTGTATCATCAAATACTTTTTGATGGAAATGTAACTTTAACCACATTCCAGTGATAGCTGATAGCACGTCAGTCTCAGAATCACGTTCTGTCATTGTTTACTTTTGGGTTTCGCTCACTTCCTGGTTCACTTTAAGCACCAAAGCTACCAAAACTCAGGTTTGTTAGACACTTTTACATCTTAGAAACTTGGATATGGTTAAGCACCAAAATTACTTGGTTAGGTTTATGAAAAATACCGGCAAAATATGACTCTTTCACTACATGTTTGAAGCTTCTCCTACATTTTCTGCACTACCAAGGTGACAAATCCCGCCCCATCTAATATATGATTGGTTGGATGAAAGGCACTGACAGTGAAGCAGAAAAATAAATGGCAAATTATTGGTGATAAACAAACATAATATGTTCCTTTCAAAACTTAATTTAGAATACAGTTTTGTTGTATAAGAATGTCATTTTGAAGGTTCTGGAACAAAGACATGAAATCACAACATGTACATCCTAAAATAGATGCACTTATTACACGTTTACATATTAGAAGCTTGTTTAAGGTTGGCTAAGTTTAGTAAAAATATCCTGGTTTCGGTTAAAATACAAATTTTTCACTCTTTCTGAGTTACCACGGTGACAAGTCCCGCGCCATCTAATATATGATTGGTTGGATGAAAATGAAGGACAGTGAATCTGTAAAATAATCAGCAAAGATATGTTTATTAGAAACATAGTTGTCATGAACAAATATAATCCAACAAAAAATGTAATTGAGAATCCAGCTTAGTTGTACAAGAGACTGTGTTGTCCAAAGAGGTGCAAGACTTCTATTGGAGAGAAAAATGAGCACACAGTGGTTAAAAATGTGACAGAAGCAAACAAAAAACACTCATAAACCGATGGGGTTAAAGGGTAGAACATGAACCAGGTATACGTTCCTACAACATGATAAAATGTAACTTTAGCGTGCAAAACTAAGGAACAAAGACCTGAAATCCCATTATGTAGATCCTAAAATAGACACACTGACTTGCTAATTGCAACCATTTTCTATCATCCATCTATCAGACATAACATTTCCCAACCAAACACTGTATGTAGAAGGAGCCTGAAATAAAATATAGTTTATGTAAAGCAGTGCAATGTAGATGGCAGGATGATCGATTGGATAAGCGTCTGACTGCAGCTCATTAGTATTTCTGGGCTTCCTGTTGGACACCAGGAATTCAGGGGTTTAATCAGTGAGTCAGTCCAGGGGGCAGAGAGGAGCTTATAAAGGAGGATCCAGAAACACTTCAGGTACAGAAAGAAGAAGCAGTGCCTAATCGAACCTTTAAGGCTTCTACTTCCTGTTGGGAGTCCAAAGACAGCTGAGCACTGAACTGTGAAGTGAGATCTTCACTATCAGGAAGGCTTTTAACCCACTAGATCGTCATGGAAACTGATGCTGCAGAGCTAACCTGGTCCGAAGTAGGTTCTGTTCGGAGTTTAGATTTAAAATCGTTAATTACCGATACTCAGCTGAGGGAATACGTTTTATCTGTAAATGTATTGATCTGTGTTTTACTAAAACCCCTGAACGAAGCCGTGCAGTTACAGTATCGCTCACTGTATGCATCGCGTTGCCATGGGAGCCCAACATGTTTTCATCTGGTGATGCAGAAACCGCATAAATATGTTTCTATATTTGGTCCATTTGCAATGCTGGTGCTGCAGCTGATAGATCAGAGTTTAGAAAATTGATTATTCTACTTGTACTATAACAGAAAATATTAATCAGTAACATTCATTTTACTTTGATTTGGCTAAATATTAGTAATATCCTGCTTTATGGGATGGTGTCCGAGCTAAATGCACTTCAATACGATATTGTGTTTTATATATATATATAGTTCAAAGTGTAATTGTCCTAATGTGCAGCTATAATATTAACACACACACACCAGTTTTCTACCAGCATTTCTATCTTGTATTTGTAGCTACACACGATTGGTCCATTTTGTGCAGAAGAAGAGTCACATGATGCATTAAACTCAAAGCAGAACATCTCAGTTAACAGAGAAAGTTGAAAACCACCTCACGATACCTGTTTTCTGTGACTGGAGCTTTAGTTTCTGTCGAGCCGGCTCACACAAAAGAAAGCCTAGATATGTAAAACCTGCTTCCTCTGGAGTCCAGTCATTTGGCGATCGGCTCCTCATATCTTTGACTCACCAGCTGATCGAGTGCTGCTGTGTGGAGGAGCGATGGTGGGAGGCAGTTAAAAGCAGTCAGGACACTATATCTAATACCCTTAGAATCCAAAAAAAGAAAGCTGCTTTCGCTTTTAAGCAATAAACACAGTTCAGAAATCAGCTCCTTTGAACAGAGATTTTCACACTGAACTTGTTGATCTCCTTTAAAAGAGAAGTTTGCTGTTTTGTTATTCTTGAAAAAATGACAAAAAAGCCTGTCTGTGCTGCCAAAACCTGATTTAGCATCTTTCTCTGAGCTCCATTGTTGAGTAGAACCTATTCTGAGCACAACACTGGGCTGATAGTGTAGCTAACACGCATTTATTTTGAATCGATCCCATTTTGCACCATTCTGCTTCTGCAAGAAGCCACAAATCTGAGCTAAAAAGGCTAAAAAAATGGACTTAGGCATATACTATTGGTTGTGTTTTCCACAATATAGAGTTTGCTGTATAGAAGACGCACTAGAGGATGATTACAGCTGCCAAAACATCTGCACCACATTTGGATGGATGGAAGGATATAGGGATATATAGACATAGGGATAGATAAAGGGATACGTAGATGGATAGATATAGGGATAGGTAGACAGATGGATGGATGGATGGATGGATGGATGGATGGATGGATGGATGGATGGATAGATGGATATAGGGATATATGTAGGGATAGATGGATAGGTGGATAGATAGATGGATAGGTGGATAGGTGGATAGATAGATAGATGGATAGATAGATGGATGAATTGATGTAGTTATGGATGGATGGATGGCTTGATATAGGGATATATATAGGGATAGGTAGATGGATGGATGATAGATGGATAGATAGATGTATAGATATAGATGAATAGATGGATTGATGTAGGGATGGATGGATGGATGGATAGATATAGGTATAGATATAAGTATGGATAAGATGGATAGATAGAGGTATAGATATAGGTATAGATAGATTTAGGGATAGGTAGCTAGGTATAAGGATAGATGATATAAATAGGTAGGTAGGTTGGTAGGTAGGTAAGGTAGGTATAGGGATAGACAGACAGACATAGATATAAGTATAGATAGAAATTATATATATGATGAAAACTGTATTGTAACAAATTCAAGATATACAGTCGCTCACACATGTTGCATATAGAAAAATATGTGTAAAATGAAGAAATAAGGTGCAAAATTGTGCAGCTATTTTAAAATAAAAGAGTATTCAGAGGTCTAATGCAGTATAATAATAGTAATAATAAGCATATACATTTGAGGCCATGGACACTATAGCTTCGGTATTTTTAGATGCATACATGTTGTAATTAACATATTTCTCCACATTAAATGGGTTCGTAATCGACCCTTTCAGCCTTTTTCATTCCATTGCAGTGCAGCTACAACCGAAACTACGACAAGTAGTAGTTCAGTGAGCTTGTATGAAATGAAACAACTTGCTATGTTAGCCTGTGTGGTAAATTTTCGGTTGTTGATGTCAATGTTGCAGTAAAACTCCTGTATAATATCACAGCTGTGTGCTGTCAGCCTTCTAAAAAATACTGTTTAAACAGGCAGCAATGTTGTTTCAGTTTGTTTGTTGCAGTAAATGAGGTGCAATTCTTGACCTTGGGGCCATGGCTGCTTTTTATTTGAGGGTTCATTACGGATGAGGATGTTTAATCTCTTCAGCTACACGGTTGTTTTGAGTGTGAGATGCATATGAAGCTCCAGCAGAGATGCCCTTTGAATTTCCTTTGCTCCATTTGGTAACCTTCCAGCCGCTGGGCCGCCACGCTGAGCGGGTCCGTCCAAATCAAAGTGGGATCTTTCCATAACTGGCAACCTTCCAGCGAGGGTCCTGCCAGCTTTACCAGGTGCCCGAGGCCCCGGTGCAGGGGCCAGAGTCAGGTAGAGCTCCTCCGGACAGATGGCCCTTCCATGGGGCTCCATCACTCAGGCCTCCCCCTGAGCCCTTCTGGAGACCACCGGCCACAAAGATGGCAGAAATATATTACTACCAACTGCCCTGAGGTATAAAAATCACTCAAATATATAGTGTTGTAGTAATAAAATGGTGAAAATCAGGCAGTAAGCATGCCAATTTTTTTTTTTTAAATGACACTGGAGTACGGTAACATTCAGAAACTGTAAAAGCAGTGATAAGAACAACAAATATTTTTAAAATAATGATCATTTTAAAGGATTTCAAGACAGTTACACATGGTCACACATCGTAAAAGAATAAATTACTTGTTATTTAACTTCACAGAGAAATTCCGTAAACAGTTTAAAAATTATTTACCATTTTTCAGTCCTTGACCTAAAATTTTCTGTTAAAATGGCTAAAAATATTAGAAAAAGACTCATCTTTGTTGATTTAAGTAAAAATAGTGTATTTTAATAGTCAAATATTAAATATGAAATTAACATTTATAAAAACAAACAGATTTTATTATTATTAACATTACTTTACAATTTCTGGTTTGTTTTTAATCCCAGTCTACATGTATATTGATACGTCTTTGCTTTTACTGGACATCTATAATTTGACATAACAGAAAAAATCTAAACACATACACACACACACACACACACACACACATATATATATATATATATATATATATATATATATATATATATATATACACACACAGGGTTTCCCCCAGTGCTTTATAGGCCTGGCGGGCCACCAGACTTTTCTTGCCCCCCCGCCAAGCTAAGCGTCACTTGTTTATTTATTTTAAATAGGTTTTTTTATGCACCAAAACAGTGATACCAAAGATGGTACACAGAGCTTTTAACCGCATCTGGTGATACGGTTGAAAGCGCAATGGCGACATCCTATACGTCGATACATTTCGATACATGAACACATAGAGGTTGAGAAGTCAGGTATATTTTCCATCATCTGAACGCCTAAAACCTCTACTTGTCTACACGCTAACAATTTTTACGTGACATGTCACGGAGAAAGGGTCAAAAAATGTTGGGAACTTTATTTTTCTGAATTTGGAGGAGCACAGGAGGAGACGATGAGCCTGCTCGTTCACCCCCAGGCCAAGGGAAGTGCATCCCCGGCAAGCTGACCGAGCCACGGCTCAATGATAAGGCAGAGCCAGTGTAAGTTAGCACGGATGTTAGCACGTCATCGGAGCAGCCTTCTGCGAGCCACGATGGTAAACATGGAACTAGCGGATTTAATCCAAAATGGTTAGTTGACCCTAAATTTAGCGGATGGCTCTACAAGACCGAGTATGGTAAGCCCAAACGGATTGTTTGCAGTGATCCAACCTGCACCATGTGCAGCAACAAGTAGAACAGGTTACACAGCACAGCAGACCTGCTCAGCCTCTGAGTTCCCTGGTTTTGCCCCTTGGCCATGTTTGCACTTTTTATTTTTGTTAATTTATTTTACACACATATATGTATATATATATATATATATATATATATATATATATATATATATATATATATATATACATATATGTACATGCACACACACACATATACATAAAACTGTTTTCAATCCTTATTTTTTCGAATAAGAATACATATCTGTAAAATGATTATTTTTTGCAGATTTATATACTATAAAAAATGTGTAATTTGTCAGAAATATATATTTATGTGGACTTTGTTTACAGATTTGGCCTGTTTTTAGTAGGCCACAGGTAACATGTCAGGTAATACTTTGTAATTTTACTATCATCTGTAATGTAATGTACAAAATAATGAAACTTAAAACTGTTATATATATACACATTTTACAGTGTTGAATTATTCTGTACATCTCGTACCATACAAGCTTGACATTAGACATTCTGCTCATGTGGAAATGTTCTGGTTTAAATCACTACAGGACATATAAAAGTTCTCTTCATCAGATCCGTCTTCCAGCTTATTGCTTCAAAAAGGAAACGGCAGCAGTTCTTCATACAGTCCAACGGGCCAATCAGGAGAGATTTAAATTCAAAGTCCATCAATGCACTTCACCAAACCGTTGGCCCTGTAGCCCCTTTTCAATATACTGTGGTCCCTGATTGCTGTAAATCAAGAAAGGAACGATCAATGGTTAAATGACGGACTGCACTGCAGCACTGAGGGAAGCGACCCAGCTGCAGACCTGCACAAGGTCAAAGTTACTGACGGAAGAAGCAAATCTAGAAGAGTGTCTGTAGCTGGAGACTGTGAGCAACTAAAAGAGTTCAATATGAAGATTTCTCAAGATGAAGTGTCTTTAAAGGCAAAATTAACTCCCAACAGACTCAATTCAAATGCTTTTAAGAGATCTTTTTTTTTTTTTTTTTTTTTTTTTTTTACATCTGACATTGTAAATCAGGTATTTTGGTCCTTTATAAATTATATTTTAATAGATATTATCTGTAATTTAACAGAGCAGGTAAATTATGTAGAGCAATAACAGTTAAAAATATTTTTTTTAACATTTTTCAACCCTTAATATACATATTTTTTTCTTTCAAATAGCAAATTTTGGTGCTATTACAATAATTCTCCTTATTTAAATAAAGTTTTTTAAAAAAAATTGTAGTCCAACACTGAATAAAAATACAGGTTAAGAGTCAAAATAACTCCTTTTACAAGATAATTATGTCATTTTTTACATCTGACACTGTTAATCAGGCATTTTAGTCCTTGTTAATTAGATTTTACTAGTTACTATCTGTAATTTAACTGAACAGGGAGAATCTGTGGAATAAATAACAGCATACATCTGCAAAATAGCGACACATTTAGCATTTATTAGCATTCATAAAACATTTCTTATGGAAAGTTTGTACATATTGTTAATGTACATGTAAATTGATATATATTTAATTTACTTTACTTTGATTTTGTCATTACTCAACCCTAACATCTCAACCCTAACATACATGTTTTTTTCTTTCCAATAACAGAAAATATCTGTAAATAACAATATCAGCTGTTTTAAATACAATAAAAATAGTGCTATTTTACAGTTAAATTATGTTTTTTTTTAAATAATAATTTGGCTTATTTAGATTAAGTAAAAAAGAGTCAAAGTAACTCCTGATAAACTTAATTTAAATGCATAAGATAATAAAGTGTCAATTTTTACATCACGTGCTGTAAATCAGGCGTTTTGGTCCTCGTAAATTAGATTTTACTAGTTATTATCTGTAATTTAACAGAACAGGGAACATTTGGAGAATAAAAACAGAAATTACTTAAGAGTCCAAATAACTCTTGATAAATGTAATTCAGATGCTCTCAGGAGATAATTAGGTGTTTTTTTTTGTTTGTTTTTTACATCTGACGTTGTAAATCAGGCGTTTAGCTCGCCATAAATTAGCGGTTTCTCATCAAACATCTTGCTGTAACCAAAAGTCGAGCCCCGTAGAGGAGCCACGACATCTCGCACTCTTTCTCAGGCGCGGAAGAAGAAGAAGAAGAAGAAGACGGGAACAGTATTTGCTTTGTGCGGGGGAACTTCCTCACATCTCCCTCCTTCCACTGTGTCTTTTTCCATCTCACTCTCTGCTGTCAGATGTTGACTGAATCAGGTTAGAGAGGGGAGGCGCAGAAACAGAAGCCCTCGCTGATGAAAATGACAATGCTCCAACCCTGTTTGCTTATTGAGATGCACAAACTCGCCTTCCTTCCTCAGGAAAACACAACCTTATGTAACCTTAAAACAAAATAAACCAGAAGAGCTGCAGCGGGGAGGATGCGTGGTGCCGGTGTGCAGGGTAATTGGAGGGGAAAACAGATTTAAACACGGATTAAAAAACTTACAAGCAACCACTGTTAAAATATTCATGGAAGTTGGGAGTGATTCATAATCTGCGACACTTACAACCATACAAATGTTTTCTGATTTATAAGCGAGACAAAAAAGGTAACAAAGCGGTTAGCAGATAGTGGTGTGGTGACGGAGCGCTGTGCAGCTTTTATTTGATGTGACGGTGACATTTACTGATTTGTTTTTCAAATAAAGTCTGACACAATGAGCACAGATAGTCTGACATTAAGCAGCTCTATCTGTCTGCCTGCTGTCAGTGCAGGTTTGCCTTCATCTGCCAGTTTTTTTTTTTCTCCAGAATAACTTGATAATTATGTGAATGCAGATGATGCAAATAGCAGTCAAATGCAGTTAATTGGAAAGGTAGCGATCATCAGCTCATCATTAACTTAAGTCATTTTTGTCTGATTCATTGTCACACAACAGAAAGAACTGCATATTTTACAGACCAGAACTAAGATTTAAACCTTGGGCTGTTAAATTACATCTTCAAATCTTTCCTCAGTAGAATAATTAAAAGGCGAAGCTGATTTTCTGGGCAGTAAAAAAGTCAGACATTGATATATCAATCAATATTCTTTATTTAAAAAGTATGTTCACCCCCCATTGGAAGTTTTCCTCCTTTACTGCCTTTTTGTAATTTACAAAAAAGACTCTTTTATGTCAAAGTGAAGACAAATTCCTACAAAAATGTAAAATAAGTGATTGCATAGGTATTTACGCCTCTTGGAGTTTTCCCCCTTTATTGCTTTAATTTAATTAGGCCTTTTTGATCATAATTTACTTTTTTTTAAAAAGACTCTTTTTTGTGAAAGTGAAACCATATTTCTGTAAAATAATGGCAATTAAAAATATTAAATAAGTGATTGTATTTATTTACCCGTACTGAATTTTTTTTTTTTCACCTTTTATTGCTTTTCAATGTTGAATCACAGTCAGTATAATTAGGCTTTTTTGGACAATAATTCACTTTTAAAAAAGACTCTTTTGTGTCAAAGTGAAAAACAGATTTCTACAAAAATATAAAATAAGTGACTGTATAAGTATTTACCCATCTTGTAATGTTGAATCACATTGAGTTAAATTTACCTTTCTTGACGAGATTTTACAAAAAAGAGACTCTTTCATGTCAAAGTGAAAACAGAATTGTACAGAGTAACATTCATTCATTTAAAAATAAGTAATATATTATAAGTAAAAGCATACTTTTTTGTCCATTTTATTGCTTTTCAACATTGAATAATGGTCAATTTAAATAGGCTTTTTGACAAGAATTTCATGAATTTTTCAGACTTTTTCATGTCAAAGTGAAAGCAGATTTCTACAAATTTATGTCAAAAAATGTTAATTATGAAGGCTAAAATAAGTAATTGCATAAGAATTCACACCTTTCAAGTCAGTATTCAGTAGATAAATCTTTTTTTCATATTTTGGTTCAGTAAGAAAGAATGTGGCTGTTTTGTTATCTTGAAAAGAGAAAGTCTCAACCATCTGCTGATGTAATTGGAATTATGAAATGTCGTTTTAGTTTTCTAGTTCAGATACAAACATGGTATCTAGCTGGTGAACACAGCAGAACACGTAGCCACTTGTTACACTGACATTCTTCTCTGGAGTTGGGAGTTTAAGATCAAATAGAACTAAAAGAAGAGTGAATATTGGACTAAACTATCCACTTCATCAGCTTAAATATGATTGTTCTTGTATTTGCTGCACATACATGTAGGTCATGTTCCCCACAACAACTGCATAAAATGAGAAACATGTATTTCCAGCTTCTCCAGGCCTCAAACGGCCCAAAACTCTATTACTGATGATTTTAGCTTCAACAAAATAGCCACGTTTCTGCAGAAAAAAAGCGACAGGAGGCAGCTTTAAATGCAGAAGTGTTTGATTTTAACTGAGTCCTGTTTAATTTTTCACTAAAAGAAGCCAAAAAACCTATTAACAACAGTAAAACCTGCTGCTTCCCACTGATCCTCTCTGCCTCCTCCAAGGTCAACCACGTGCACAGAAATAATGATTTGTAAAAACACTCTTCGCCGTATCATTTAACTCCCTCTTACATCCAGTGACTCATGTTCAAGACAGATGAGTTTCACTGAGCTTTCACGGCTTTTATAAATGCATTTTTTTCACAGATGAAAGCGAGCAATTCACTAAAACGTTCCTCATTGCAAAATTAAAGTATTAGCCGGTTCTTGTTAGCGCCCTAAAGTTGAATTCGGCCTTGAATGGCTCCTCCAGCGTCTCTTTAGCAGCACGGTTGACTCATTGGAAAGGTTTTCTTCCCTCAGCCAGCAAGCAACCGAACAAAGTCTAGACTTGTTTGAAGCCGTCTATTTTTATCTCGGAAGACGTTTTTTTTTTCTTTTTTCTGTTTATATGTGCTTCGTATGCAAGAGCTTCCGTTCCTCCACCTGGGAATCTAAAATATTGCTGGTTTGAGCACTTTCACTTCGTCTCATGGTGGGAAATTTGCAGCTCGGCAGGTTTTTTTTTTCTTCTTTTTTAAAGACGTCTGTTTTAGTGCCACCGAGGCACATCGAGGCAAGTGGGATGTCTTTGTTTCTTCGGGTTGCTGCTATTTTTTTTTCTCCGTGCTGTCCTTAAACCCGACTGCTGGGATTCCTTCAGCTCGACATTGTGATGGGGCAGCCGTGTAGGAAGGAGTATTGTGCCTAATGAGATTTCCTCGTGCTTTTTCCACTTCGCCCGGGGGCTTCAAGAGCCTCGCTTAGTTCAAGTGGAGGTCTTATTACCGTGTTCCTCAATCGAAGGACTTCTTCAGATTCACACCTCAAGCAAATTCCAGCCCGTTTGATCCCTCAGCAGAGCACTGATGAGTTGATCTGAGGGTTAAAAAAATAATTTAAAAAAAACACAGCGCTTCCCTCTCCGATGATGAGAGATGGAGGCCTGCTGCGTCTACCAGCGCTTTGCAGGTTTTAATTGCTGCAGAAGTGAGGGCCGGGTCAGGATGATGCATGTATTGTGTCATTAGACAGAATTTTCTGTCCTGTCAACCAGAATCCATACGGGAAGCGTAATTAGAGCAGCTTTAATTAGTAAATCTTTCAATAACAGATGGCAGCTTCTTGCTATGTTGCTGCGTTTCTAAAAACCCGTCCCTCACAAGCTACCATTTCTTCTGTAATTACATCAGACTTATTTTTTTTTATTTTGTAGCAGCAGGTACAACTCATCCAACCAAAAGAACTTCTGCACATGAAAAAGATTTCTGCAGTGTCCATGATGGCGCCGAACTTAGCTAATGGGATTCACGGGGGAGAAGAGTCGAGGCAGTTTTTTTTTTTTCATTAGCATCAATCATGAAATTGTTAATTTCGGTGATGAATGTTGCCTTCAGTCTCCTTCGCTATTTCTGCCTGTCTTTATACACATATTTAGCTCATAGGGAGCCAAAGCAATGTCACAGAAAGGAGAAATGAAGCCTTTTTTTCCATGCAAATTAATGTTGCAGAAATGAATGTGAATGGATAATTAGGAGTCTTCATTAACAGGGAGTAATTTAGGGACTTAATGATGAATAGAAATGAAATGTTTGTTTAAAGAAATGCTTTATTGGGATGGATAAATGATGGTTGCAAGTGGTTGCATGCTCACACCCCTGATTTGGTATTCAGGACGTTAGCAGCTGTCTTTGGAATAAATTAATGAGTAGAAGGGATGTAACTGAATGCGATGCTGTTGCATATGAGCAGATGATACACTGAGAACAGGGCTGTGTGTGTGACAATATTTGCGTTTTCCTTAAGTTGATCCTGACCTGGACAAATTCACTTATTGTTTTTGTTTAAGTCAAATTGGAACCCAAAGATACTGTTTTTTTTAATAATGACCCATAAATCACATTACATCACATGACTTCAGATTATTACATTTGTTTCCATTGATATCAGGTAAGTGCTCTCTGCACACCGATTATTAGAACGCGAAAGGGAACTACTAATAATCAATCACATATTCCACCTGGTTTACCCTCGGCTTCATCAGTGTTTTCAGATTTAACCAAGGATAACAATTAAAACTTGGCACTTTAAAAATCTTGTTACAAGCAGGTGTGACTACATGAATAATCTCAAAGGTGCCAAAAACAAGCTGCGGTTAGGAACCGTCACAATTTTTGCTAAAAAACACGTTAAAGTTAGGGATGCCTTCAAGGTAACGGTGGTGGGCTGAAGGTACAAAAACTGTCTCAAGTCAAGGACTGTCAAAATGACATAAAGAAGTTAAACAATTTTAAAACTGCAAAATAAGTTAAAGTTAGGGATTGTCTCAAAAGTGTAAAATGCCAAGGTTAAGTTAGGCACTTACTGAATCAACAATGAAAAATGATCCACTTGAATTTAGGGACTGAACTAAAAATGCAAAGTTATTATGTAAATTTAAAGACTGTAATGTGCACAATGACTGTTAGAGACCAGCGTTTTGCAAAATTATGGACACGTCATGAGCTGCAGTTGAACATCATGTTTAAAAGTGCAAAATAACTGTTTACTGGTCATCTTAAAAGTGCAGAATTTTAATGGGAAGTTGAAAATACTCAGAAGTGCATGCTAAAGGCCTGAGGTTATGAACCACCATAAACGTTCAAAATAACTGGCTAAAGTTAGGGATTGGCTCAAAAGTAGAAAGTGATGGGCTGAAAGTAAAAGCTTGACATCAACTAAAGGACTGTTTCAAAGTGTAAAATGGCAAATTGAAGTTGGGGACCACCTTAAAAGTGATAAATAACAAACTAAAGTCAGTGATTGTCTTACAAAACAGCTGAAGTGAAGAATCATCTCCAAAAAAGTGCACAATACCTGGTTAAATATAGTGAGCGTCTTAAAAGTGCACAATGGCCATGTGAAGTTAAGAGTTGTCTCAAATGGAAAGCTGAAGGTAGTACCATCTTAAAAGTGCATGCTGATGGCTCGAAGTTAGGGACGTCACGGAATAACAGTCGAAGGTAAGTACTGAAAAGAGCGATTGGCTGAAAGTACACAGTGTCTCAAAAGTGCACACTGATGGACTTGAACTTAAAACACAAATTATTATGTGAAGTTAAAAACTGTCTTAAAGTGCAAAATGACAAACTGAAGACAATCCATCCGAAAATTGCAAAATAATGGGCTCATAATAATTGTCTTGCAAAACACTGGACGCATCATGAGCTACAGTTAAGCATCATCGGCAAGAAAATTGGCAAAATAACAGACTATGACTCTGAGTATGAATCCTCTTTTTTTTTAGCACAAGTATCTTGTGTTTAAATTAACTAAGGGCCGTATTAAAAGTGTAGAATTATCATGTGACTCAAAAGTGTACAATAGAAAGCTGAAGTGAAATACCATCTTAAAAGTGAATATTAAAGTTCGGGACCACTAATAATGTAAAAAATAACAGGCTGAAGCTCAAGATTGCCTCAAAAGTGAGGAATGGTGGATTTGAATTTAGGGACTGAAATAAAAGTGCTAAATGCTAACATGAAGTTCGGACTTTCTCAATGCAAAATAGCAAACTGAAGTTAAGGATCACAATCAAAATGCATTTTAAAGACCTGAAGTTAGGAACCATCACAAATGTGCAAGATAAGGGACTGAAGATAGGCAGTTATAGGTGACGGTGGTGGCCTCAAAGTAACTGTCTTAAACATAATAAGAAATAAGAATAAGAAATAATTGTCTCTCAGTGCAAAATAGAAAACTGAAGTTACGGGACATCTTAAGTGATGAGTACCGGGCTACATGAAGGGATGATTTGCAAAATAATAGCTGAAGTGAAGGATCATCACCAAATAAAACATGTAAATTAACAGGATAAATACAAGGGACATCTTACAAATGCATAATTGCCATGTGAAGTTAAGAACCATCTTTAAAGTGTATATAACTGAAGTTAGGGGGCTAAACGCACAAGCAGTCTCCAAAGCCCACACCGATTGATCAATTCAGTCTGTTATTTTGCACTTTTTAAACATTAAAAATTAAGGCATGTAGTTAACGACTGTCTCAGTGACGAAAGTATTTGTTAGGGACTGTTCAAAAAAATGCAAAATAATGGGTTGAAGTTAGGGATCATCTTGCAAAATAATGTGCCCATCATAAGCTGAAGTTAAGGCTCATCTGAAAAACTAAAAAGTTGCAAAATAACATGCAGAAAATTAAAATAAGTCCAGAACTGTCGTGTGAATCTAAGGACTGTCTCAAAAGCGTAAAAGGTAAAGCTGAAGTGCGTAAATGCCCATTGAAATTTCAAAAATAGTGAATGGAGGTCTGGGATTGACCTAACAGAAAAGAATGATGCACTGCAATGTAAAAGTTACTCGAGTTAGCATTCTCATTTTTATTACTGCATTCACAAACTGCATTTTATTTAGTTACTTATTTTTTAATGTCATAAATTAATGAACTGTGTCGTGAAATATGTTGCTAGGAGCTATTATGACTTGTTAGTTTCTCACTTTTAATCAAACAGATGAACTTTTTAACTAAGCATAATTTCTCACTGTGCTGTTCCAGCTCTTGCAGTTCATTTTTACTTCTCTGATTAATTCTGGTAAATGGTCCAGGTGTTTTTAATTTGTCTGAAGAATATAAAAAAGTCAGCAGAACGTTAGCTAATTTCTTACAACTTCGAGACAAGGCCACACCTGCTCCTGAGAGTGATTCAACTGAATATGGATATTTTGGTGAAACAAACATGTACAGACACAGGCAGGAACCTTGCATAGTATCACTATAATCTATTTTTCATTTCTTTTGGGGTTTGCATTTATGCAGTACACCACCTAAACATAGCCAACGACTTGCCTTCAGGCCGACCTGCTCATGTGAAGCTGCTGTAAGAGGAAATAAACAGTCGCTTCTTCTTCGTCTTACCTGCAGCGGACCTCAGCGAGCGCCGCGATGCCTAAGAGATGTTATTGACAGCGGCGGCCTCGGCATATTTAACATCTCATGTGAGAAAGTGGAAGTCAGCTGGCGTATAGAAGCATGTGAGGTGAATTATTCATTTAGGAACTCTACCTGAACCTCCAGGTCACCTCGACGAACACTGGGAGGTTTGAAAACTTCGGTTTTCATCCACAGTTAAACACCGTGTGTGACAAATCAAGAAATTGGATGGAATGGAGAATGAACAATTTGCTTTCTAACTCCCATTTAGCTGCAAATTGGACAGACATCTGTTTTCTTTTCCTTTATGTTGGCCTGTTCCCGGTGTTTTTTTTTCCTGCGTGGGGGGTGGTAATCCGGTTCTTTGCTGTCATTTGAATAGCATGTTTGTACTGAACCCCGCAGCGAGTGAGTCTCTGATCTTCTCCCTGGAGGACCATAACTCTCTTTATTATGTCACCGGCATTTTTTACTACAGCCCGTCAGCACCCAGAAGAGAGGACAGGTTGTGTATATCCATCAGTCATTGTGTGTAGTCATTACGTCGAGCAGGTAGGAGTTCCAGCACTCGGATCTGCACCATATTGTAATTTATAATTCTTTTTTTTTCCACACCTCCTCAGTGCATCCGGGGAAGATTAATGTTGGCTTGGTTCAGAAACTTTTTTATCGCCCTCATTGCGGAATGATGGGCATCTTCATTAGAATTACGAAAACTTGAATTAAATCAGCATGTGGCACATTTACCGAGTCACGGTCTAATATACCCCGAGGGAGGTCTGCTGCTAAAATATTAACAGAATTATTGCTTTATTAAAGTTCCTGATAAAAATGAAAGCTTGTGAGGAAACAAGAAGAATATGAGCTGTAAGTCCCACATGGTTTATGTATCATTCAGCAGCTCGAGTCTGATAACTTCGTGTGAATGCATTCATAAAAACTTCCTTCGGTTAAAAAGACGGGACTCGTGGAATAAGAGCTGTTTGCTTTAATCTATAGATTCAGGCTGGGAGCAGTTTTCTTTTCTTTCTAGAAATAAATGGTTTCATCTCTTTTTCTTTGGCTTGTATAAAGATCAAAGCTGATTTTATAGTTCAGACTTATGTAACAGTTGAGACAAACTTGTCTTATAATAGAACGTAAAGCTGCTGCAGGGTCACAGAAGAAATACCTACTGAATGCCTGCACAGTGTGGAGTCTGGACTTCGGAGTGGATTCCTGGATTTTTAGTTTGACACAGAATGAATACATAAACAAAACCTTTACTGTCTTGATTCACTCTTTCTCACAGTATCGCTTTCAGACACAGTAGAAAACCCAACATACCTGCATAGCAACAAACGGCCGACTGGTGAACACAGTGGAGCATTTAGCAGCTAAAGAGTGGAAAAGACCAAAAATGAAGCTAAAATGATCAATACAGATGCCATTAGTTGATTATTACACCCATAGATATTGAGATTGGGCGTCTTCCTGCACATAACAATAGGCAAGAAACTGTATTATCATCTATTCTTATCACTAATAAACAGAAAGTAACCCAGTTTACATAGGCGACCTGAGAGCTAATCTTTATATTCAGTAAAGCACACCAAAGGCTAAGCTTAAAAGGGAGAGAATATTGGATTTCAGCTAGAATTCCAAATAAAAGAGTAGAAAAGCACTTGGAGAGCGCAGACCTCCACCAATCCCTGCCAAAGAATCCTTCAAAAAAAATTCCTGGATCCAGATGGTAATCCAGAACATCACCAAAATGTAATCATCTGTTCCTTGTCCCATTATCAATATTTCCTGAAATTTCATTAAGATCCATTCATAACTTTTCGAGTTATCTTGCTAACAAACAAACAGATGGATGGACAGACAGACAGATTAAAGCCAGCAAAAGCATAACCTCCTGCCTCCTGCGGATGTAATAATGTAGTTTTGTAAGTGCTGGATGTGGAAAGAAGCAACTGGTAGCTAGCGCTAACAGGTTCACCATGTTAGCTTAAAAAACGATCGTAGGTGTAATTAAAAATGAATATGAACAACTGGAGTGAAGTAAATTAAAAAATAATTTATATTGTTGTAGATCAGACTCTCAAACGATCCATAAAATGGTTAAAAATGACTTCCACGGGCCGCCATATAGCTCACTGAGCTAAGGCGTTACCACATGGGCACAGGTCACCCGCAGCGGTCATGAGTTTGACCCTTTGCTGCATGTCTCTCTCTGCTCTACCCCCTTTTACTCTGTCTATCAATAAAAGTTGAAAAATCTCCCCCTCCAAAAAAATATTTTAATAAAAAGACTTCCACTTGGATCAGATAAAGCATAAAAATGCTGCTAACACGGTAATGCATTGATAATAAGTTACCAAATACATTACATGTGGGTGGAGACCAAAAACAGAGATATGAGAGGTTGGCCAAATGTCCAGAAACACAACTCCAAAAGAAATGGTTGCATTTCAACTAACAAGTTAGCCCTAATAAGTTATAAAGTGCTCATATGTCAGTCTTTTGTTAACAGTAATTTTTGAGTTACAGTTGATTACAGGTCTGATGAGCTCTTTGTTGGTAACCTTTCGCAATGCATTTGTAATGATTAACTATGTAAATCATATATGTATATAATCGGAATCAGGGATGCTATTTCTAATTTGACTACATTTTAGAAGACATTTTGCTGAGAATACTTGCATACTTTCAAGCTACTTATTATGTGTCTAATGTGAGACAAACTCTGACTGTTCTGTTCACAGTTAAGTTACTTTTGTTGGCGTCACGATAAAACACAACTTTACTATCAGCTTGCATTGAAATTCATTTTGCATCCTTTCATGCCAGCGTTGTTAAAGAAGTAAGCACCCATTTATTAATACAGTTTTCACATTACTCTTTTCCAAATGTTGCAAATGTGCATAGATGACATTTTTAGTTTATAAAAGTATCATTTTAGAACACACTGATCCTGGCTGAGCAGCAGAGTGAAAAGATGTATGAAGAATTTTTAGGGTCTTCAGATCATATCGCTCTAATCAACCTTCTTTTAGGTAAAATAAGCATCTGCTTTCAGCCGTCATGTAGCCACTGTACACTGGCAGTCGAGCAGCACAGACAGAAATTCATTTAAACGAATGCTAATGCGACTGTTGGCTGTGCAAACTGAGAGCTGGTTGCAAACCCTCTGGCCATGACAACTTTGCAAAGTGGTAAGACTGTATGTCAGTGTTGTGTTTACAACTTATTCTGCTTATTCTTATTGGAGGGTTCTTCCTTTTTCTTCAGTGTTATACAGCTGCTACACCGATCAGACATAACATTATGACCACCTGCCTAATATTGTGTTGGTCCCCTTTATGTGGTCCAAAATGTTCTGAACCACTGGACATGGACAAGAGGACCTCTCAGGGTGTCCTATGGGGTCTGGAACCAGGACGTTGGCAATGGATCCTTTGGGTACTCTGGCTTGTGCAGTGGGGCCTCTGTCAATCAAACCTGTTCCACTGCATCCTGTTGATGCTTGATCAGAATGGGGTGCAGGAAGTCTGGAGGTCAAATCAACATGTTGGCCATTGTCATGTTCCTCAACCTGTTCCTGATTGTTTGATGTTTTTTTCCATGTGGTGGGGTGCATTTTCCTGTGGGGGTAGGCCAGTGACATTTGGGATTTCCATTAGCATGAGGGGCTGTGCTTGTTGTGGGACAATGTTTATTTGGGTGTCTAAGTCTCATCAACATGGATGCCAACATCCAAGGTTTTCCATCAGAACACCACATAGTACCAACATGATCAATGTTATTCACTTCACCTGTCAGTGGTCATCATGCTGTGGCTGATCGATGTACAGAAAAATCTGCAAATTTACAAAATCCACACCAAATGAAGTTATTCCCTCCCACAGAAAACATTTCTTCTATCTACTTCACCATGTAACACATTTGCATGACACCTGCTCTGAGCGTTAAAGCATGTAAACATTTTCTAATAGACCCCAAAACTGAACCAGTAAAGTGCAGAATATGGGCTCTTTCAGTAAAAATTCCTAAAGACTCTCAGCTTTAATGGAGTATTTTCATGTGCAGGGAACAGAACGACAAACAGGCTTTAAATTAGATGCTCCAGTCTGCTTATACAGTAAGTTTATTTGTTGATAAAACAAAAAAACTCAAACTCTCATACCCACGTAGCCACCAGTAGTAGCAGTGAGTGTGTGGGTGTTGCTCATGATACACGGCTCCATAAATCAATGAAGACTTGAAGACAGGTGGCATTAGCAGGAGAACAATACAAGGACTTCTGAAGGGGTCCATAGCATCAAGTGTGATTTTCTCTGTTTTACACAGAAGGAAAATCAAAGGCGTTTTTTTTTTTTTTGCGCCGTTGAGTTTGAACCGCGGCTCTTTTGTTATCCCCGTTAAACAGCTGGCCAGACAGACAGCTCTGCGCTGAGCTGGAGCTGATTCCGCTTTGGGTTTGTTTTCACTATCAAAAGGCTGCAGAGAATAGAGCTTTATGAAGAATTGCATTACTCTGCATAATTACAACAAATTATGCACCGTCATTTGTCATCCTGCGCTTAAAAGCTCATCAGAGGAATGTTTGGTCTCTCGGTTTGTAATAATATCAAGTTTCTTTTCAGTGCAGCAACAAAGTCTGTCAAGTAATTTGTAAGGATTTTCGTCGGTTCTCTCAGAGGGGTTGTGAGGTTTTTACTCAGTCGGGTTATAGTTGAAATATATTCCTGCTATTATACCTTTCAAAGGTCTCAACTGACTAAATTTTTTTTTTTAAACATGCTTTTAATTCCCTCTCAGCTGCTCAGAAATATTCCTTTTATAATAGCAAAGCCTTTTCATTTTGGACCACATTCATTAAACATGTTTGTGGGCGTAGCACGTATGAAATAACCGAGATTTCTGCCAACACGTTCTCTAGATCGTCTTAATATATTCATAAAGATACTGTATTTAAAGAAACTGTTCATTATTTATGTTCCGGAATATGAACTGCATGAAGTCAGGTGCCTTTTGAACTGCAGGTTTATGCTGCGCTAAAATAAAGGGGTTCATTTAAAGCTGTAAACTGTAGAGAACAAAATAGCAAATAATAATATCACATTGATGTAATTTGAATGATAATATTTGTTTTCCTCACACAGTGGTAGAGGGAGTCTTCAGTTTCTGTAAAAACACTGGATTATGTGTAAGAATTAATGCAATAAAATGCACTTTCAGTTAAAATATGTAAGTTTAATGAAGACGATGCAGCATTATATTAACTTGATTTAAATAGCACCAATATTCAAGGTGGTGCAGATATTAAATTCAGAGGATGAAATTAAACGGACAAAACACTGCATATATGTAAAAGAATACATTAAAATAAGCACAATACCAAAGATAAGAAAAGGCCAAGCAGAGAAATATAGTAAAATAAAGAACTAAGCCAAATATACAAGAACTAATTAAAAAGGTTTGTAATAAACTCCATTGCTATAAAAGTCCTAAATGCAACTGCTGTGTTGTTCATTAGATTATTATAAAATGACGCGTTCATGTGTACACAGCATTTTACTGCCGTAGCTGGTCAAGATGCAGCTCATTTTTAATTATTCCAAACATATTTGCTGCAATTAATGAATAGTTGTGTTTGGGTTTTTTGTATTTATCAGCTAATTACTTCCAAGACTAACTAATTGTGTGAGCAAATGTTGTGAGATTTTCCCAGAAAACAAACATGACACCTTCATAATATCTGTCCAACATGCAGTCCAAACCTCAAAATGATTCAAAATGCTTTGCAATTAGATGGAAAAAAGCAGGAAAACCTCATGTTTAAGATGTTTTCAGTCATCTTTCAACTGGATAAATTACTTGTATATTCAGTCAAATGGTTTAATATATAAGAAAACTTGCTTCACAAACTTGCTTGTAAAAATTTTGAAAAAATTCCATTTAGCTTAGTCATTGTTAGCAATAGTCATTCATAGCAATGCTTTATACTGAATTTTGTGCATGCAAACACCGTAGCAACATTTTTACAGACAGGCGTTGTGTGTATGACTGATAATGTGAAATAAGGCAAAATTGAAATTTACAAATTTGCAGACTGAACTGAAACCCACCATTAATCTATATGCTAACTACAGCTGTCATGTAAATGAAGTGTAGTTAAAATGTAGAATATATCACAGTAAAATGGACCCGAGTAGAAGCATAAAGTAGCATAAAACACTAAAGTGTAAGTATTTCAGGTTCACACATTTCTAAATATACTTCCAGAGTTACTTTCCTTGACTGTCCTTTTGTGCTCCAAACAAGCTTGGATCCAACTAAATGAAGCCCTAAATAACAGCAGCCATTGATAAATCTGTCACTCCGTACCCAAGAGATCCAGCAGTACAGGCTTCAGCTAGATTTGCTGTCTGTAGGACTCCTGACAAGTGGGAACAGAGAATAAGTCAACCAAGGGGCTTCAGGGCCTCACATAGGCGGCTCCATATGATTTATGTGGATTTTTTCGGGGGTGAAACTCCCTGTTCGCCTAAGAAATGCCAGAAAAACCAGTCTGTGTGGCGTAACAGTCACTATGAGGTTGTGCAGCAGGTTTTGGACTCTCTCTTGATCTTTTTTTTTGCTGTTGATTTTTTAGATCTGTGGTCAAAGGCACAATGTAAAGAGGAAAGTGTTAATAAATAAGCCTTTATAAAAATAAACTGTAAAATTCAGACTGACAGTTTGTTCTTAATCTCTGATCCTCGGTGAAGAGGAGGAACATCAGCTCTGTCCTCATGAATTCTCCTTCACATCTTTATGACGTTTTCCATCGAGATCAAGGCATATTTTTTTTAAGACTGTTTGACTGCAACCCTGCTGTTGCACAGTTGAAACTTTAACAGGATGTTACCAAATAGTACATTAGCCAGAGCAAACTAGCTATCTTGACTTTCTGAAATGCAAGCCCTGATTAGAGAAGTTTGCACACTCAGTGTTGGGTGGAGATGGTCTGATGCTAAGGTTACCGCAAACTGGCAAAAGTGCTAATTATTTTTTATCACTATTGACATTACGAGTGTTTATCATGATTATTTATTGATTTTAGGGACAAAATGTGTTTTTGCACAACAATTTTTGCTTCCATTTTGTGCTACATTCATGCTAATGTACAATTTCTTATATCAGACTGAGACAAGCATCTCCGAGAGGCTAAATATGGATTAAATTTTAACTTAAATTCCTCACAGGCTTAACATCTGCTCATCAAATGAAGCTGCAATTTACAGATGTTCCCTGAACGGCTCTCATGCAGGCTAAAGTAGAAGCTAGTTGCGCAGCTGTGCACAGAGAAGCTTCTAGTCTCCACTTATTTACTGCCGCTCAGAGACAATTTAGTAGGTTTCCCTTCACCCTGATTTACACCAAACACATTTTATCCCAGGACTGTTCCACATGATGGGAGCTGCACAAAATCATATCACTAACCTATCTTATTATCTTCAAAAAGTTTTATCTCAAAGGACAGTTGAATTTTATCTCTCGTGTTTGGACTAATTATATCATAAATAGCTATAGATTACTAATGTAGTCCGTAACAGTGGTCTACATCCTCTTCCTGGTTGGCTACAGAACATTCAGCTCCAGATGAATCGCTCTGGATCCCCCGGCCCTTCATTTGTCAGCACTAATGACCAGAGTTCCCTCCCTCTCGCTCCGCTGTTGTTTTACCTGTAATAATGGATTGATTTGTGACTCTGAGGCAAAGCAGCTGTGAGCGAGTGAGAGAAAGTTTGCATTGAACTCATTAAAGTTTGTATCACCCAGTGTTTAGCACACTGATTATAGCAAAAGGAGCCATCTGCTTGGGAGAGCAACGCTCCCATCGCAGCTCTGTATAATTTAGCAAACAAAGTTTGTCGCCGGCGTTGAGAATCAGCAGTCCGGAGGCATCTTACGGAGGCTCGTGTCACTCAGAGGTGTAGGTGTGTCTCCAGTGATTCAGTGTTATGTAGATGATGTTTTCGCGGGGTCCTCCTTGCTGCTCCCCGCGTGAGTCAATTAATGGAGTTAGCTATTAATCTGTTCTTCAAAATTGGATTGGCTTACTGAGAAATGAGATTGACTTGTTTCTCATTACAGGGTGATATCGGAGGGCTCTCCTGAAGGTCCCTCCTCTGGATGACATTAGCATATTCCCCTTTACCCTTGTTAGCATTCCACACCCATGTGCAGGAAACCACATGACTTTTAGTGCTGTAATGAGCACTGATTTTTTTTTATCTTTTTTATCTAAAGTTTTTGTCTGACATTCAGTTTCTTCTTATAAAAGCATCGAGACAACTGCACAATTTTTTTTCCCAAAAAACAGAGGCAGAAGGGAGGAAACAATCTTGTAGAGATGCATATGTCTGACTTATTTTTGCCTAAAATATTAAAATGATCATTGATAAAGGCTGCTTGGATATGATCGCCTGATTGGGAAGAGTGTATACATTTAAGAGACAGATGGTGTAGTAAAACCATGACTTTGTTCTCCGTAATTGAATAATGTGAATGCATTTGCTCCACTTGTTCCACTGTTCAGGCGCCAATGACAGAAGTGACATAGTCTTGTTATAATGCTGTAAAACTGCTCTGTTGACAGCCAAACTGTCTTAAACGACTCATAAATTTACTGCAATGGGCTCCGACACTCTCTTTCCAGCCACGCAAACAAACAAATTCGTGATTTATGGACCATAACCCAGAAAAAACTTGAATTTAAACTGAAATTAAACTCCAAATTTCTATAAATTATTCAATGAAAGCCATCAAGAAGTCATAAAAAGTTGGTTGTGTTTGTCAACAATGGGACATTAATGTCTTTTAAAGTTGTTTACTATTACTGTATTCAGTTTTAATTGTTGACCATGAGAAAAGTAGAGTGGGCAGCTTGGTTTACTTTGCTAATGATGAAATGTCATCAATGTGCGCCTCCTCTGTTGTGATAAAACAAAAATTCCAAAAACACAAACCAGAATCAGAAATACTTTATTGATCCCTGAGGGGAAATTCCTTCTATTCAAAGTCTTAGAAAATAAAACAGTAGAGAAAAACGGACGAGATAAACATGCGTAGAAACGTATACGCATAAAATGTAAAAATGTACAATGTACTAGGAAAATAAAAATACAAGTTTGCCTATTTTAATATCTATATCAGCATTTATTCGACTTTATAACTTAAAGATGTGGTATAAATTTACTGCAACGGGCTCCGACACTCCTCTTCAAGCCACGTAAACACATGAGTTTAGCATTTTTATACAATAAACCAGAAAAAAACTGAACTCAAACTGAACTTGAATAAAAAAACTACTAACAATAATTCAATAATTAATTAACAAAAACTGCAAAATGATGCAACAGAGGAGTCTGACAATGCCAGTCTCATGTAATCTCAGTAGACATGTGACTGAATCATTGATGACAGATTATCATACATTAATGACACACTGCAGTTAATATAGAGTTCATAATGAGGTGCCGTTGAATCGGATCCAAACCATTTTGAAAAGTCATGCATCAGATTATTCGTGGTTCCTCTGACCCTAATTTGAAAACATATGAACAGATTTGGGTTTTCGTTGCACATGTGAGTGAGAATCTGTGGCACTCGCCACTTCTCTAGTCATTTTTTTTCACAGGTGCATCAAAAATTCATGAGTGCTGGAGACCTGCTGTCATGCACAGATAGCCTGACTCTCTCAATACGTCTCCATCTGAATGAAATTAACTAAAATAACACATATAACCGCGGCCGACTTAATGCAGAATTTATATCCTGTTCATCATGTCGTCATCGGCCATTTTTTTTCTACAAGTTTATTGGTGTCTTCCAGCACTGCGGCTTCTACATTTCATTAGTTTCTGGGGAAACTCGGAGCTGCCTCTGCCTCTTTCTGCAGACCTCTGTCCAGTTTCATCATCTGTTGCAGGCAGCGTCAGCGACTGTAGGCTGTAATATTCCCTCATATCTCGGTGATTGTCGTCCCCTTGACCGCCTCTCATATTAATCAGAGGCCACTTTCTGTTTGTTTTCTTGTGTTTTTTAGCTTCGTGCAGCCTGAACCGGTGCCTCATTATTTCTGTCACAGTGCAGCTGCTCCGATGGCAGCTCTGCTATTATTATTTTCTAATCCTCCAATAACACCACTGACACTGATAGATGCCAGTTTCTTGAGGCATTTTGCATGTTATTATTTGTTGTTTTTTGTGTGTCACTCAATACCTTTAACACACAAATTAGGGGTTAATTGAACGTAACTCCAGTTCTACGAGTACAAATCATTAACCGCATCTACAACCTGCCTTTAGTGAGCTATGCTAGCTAGTTAGCTAAATCTAAAAAAATGTGAGACATTAACAATTTAATTTCATTGTTCGGGGCCATGCAATAAAGACAAAACACCCCCCAAAAATTGCATAATTAGTCCAACACAACATGCTCATGATCAGGAGTCCTTGCTGTGTGCTTTGGCATCACTTGGAAGAACCAGGGATTAAACCACCAACCCTGCAGTTACCTGTTCTACCATCAAGATATTAAGCTTGGCAATGCTGCTCATTTATGGCACCTTATTGAAGGCAACAAAACAAAAATCACAGCAGCGATTCCTTTGTCTTAATCTGCACCGGCTTGGGTTCTGTTTCAGCAGACTGTATTTTTAGTGAAACAGTTGTTAAATTACACACCATGCCTTTATAACGAAAAATTCATTAAAGCGTGTTGACATGGCACACAATTTTTCTTGAAAGGGTTGTGCTATTAATGCACACCAGGAATATAATATATTTATATTGTAATATTTTACACATTTGTCTGCAACACCTGAAACTCTGCTCTTTTGTTATTCTTTTCAGTTCACTAAACTTGCCCACAGAAGAAGTGGAACACGTAGCTTTGTTGAATGTGCTAATAATGAAATCTTAATGTGTACAAATTACAAAAAGACAAAACACACCGATTAGCCGCAGCATTCTGACCACTGACAGGTGAAGTGAATAGCATTGATCATATTGGTACTAGGTGGTGTTCTGATGGAAAACCTTGGATTTGGACATCCGTGTTGATGAGACTTAGACACCCAAATAAACATTGTCCCACTACAAGCACACTCCCTCATGCACGTGGAAATCCCAAATGTCACTGGTGTACCCCCACATGGAAAATGCACCCCACCACATGGAAAAAACATCAAACAATCAGGAACATGTTGAGGAACATGACAATGGCCCAACATGTTGATTTGACCTCCAAACTTCCTACACCTCATTGTGATCAAGCATCAACAGGATGCAGTGGAACAAGTTTGATTGACAGAGATCCCACCGCACAAGCCAGAGCACCCAAAGGATCCACTGCCAACGTCCTGGTTCCAGACCCCATAGGACACCCTGAGAGGTCCTCTTGTCCATGCCCAATGGTTCAGAGCATTTCTGAGCCCATAAGTGGGACCAACACAATATTAGGCAGGTGGTCATGATGTGACCTGATCGGTGTATGTCCAGTTAAGGGAATTAACTGAGGTCAACTTTGACCATTCATGCAAGCACAGGACAAAATAGGTTTAGTTTAAAAAGTTTAGAGGAGGAAAATGTGTGCTAAGATGCTAAGTTATTAGCATTTGCTATTCATTGAGGCTTAAACCATTAGCACAGTCTTACACCAACATTAGCCATGGTTGCTGCCTAAACTTAACCTGACTTTAAAACTGCATCAATTATGTTTTTTCGTGTTTTTGTGTTGCATATTTTCACATCCCACAGATACGGAGCAACATTAACACTGATGTGGAGTTTTTTAAAATCCAATAGTCACCTTTCTCTTAACCCTGTTTCCTCATAAATTCTCCACTTTGCTCGATAACTTGTCCAATTTTTACTTGTCTAATGTTTGATGCTCAGCAGGCTTGTTTAACTGAGCTATTTTTTTATTTTTGCTCAATGCAGCTCAGTTCGGACCAAATCAGCACGATACTGGAATGAATAGTCCAGTGAAACAAATTTTATGCCTTTGTAATTTGGCTCATTTTTCATACTCAAAATACAAAAAGAGAGCTTACACAAGAACAAGCTCATATAAATACATTTTTGCCTGGTTGTTTATGGAGGCCATCACACAGAAAAAGCTGGTGAAATGTAAAAATGAACTTGTGATTCTGAACTGAAACTCAGCGTCTGGACTGTTGTTTGGGTTCCTGCTCCTCAGTCTGACGGACGGCAAACTGCTTCAAAACTATCAGCACAGGAAACAAGATTAATGATGAATTAGGGCTCCATTTTTCAAACGCCGGAGCACAGCCTGGAGCCGTCGAAGCTCTCAGATCATCTCCGTCTTTGAGGAGTCTTTGTGAAGAGCTCGAGGTGAGGAAGTTACGGGAAACGAAAACAAAAAAAAATAAAAATCACATCCCTGGATCCTCTGTTGTATTTCCAGCCACCTTAATTTATTTAGAAGTCAATTTTAGTGTCTGATTTAAGTGCCCGCTCCATTTGTTTCAGCTAATAAAGCCGGCAGCTTCGTGGGGGATAAAAAATGTTCATTACCTTTCAAAGTTCACTGGGTTTTTATCTGTCCTCTTAAGAGGGTTTTAAGTGCCTTGTTAAGTTGCCCATTAATTCAAGCTATATTGATCCCATGCGGACTCTGCAGGGCCTCGCCAAATATCATATTTTTGAAAACTTCCTCCGTGTAAAATGCTTACATGCTAATTATTTTTGAAGCGCTGGCCCTTCTAAACTCCCCGTCAGCGATCAATACTGTTTGATATTTCTCTGCACGTGGCCATTATTTGTGTCACTGCTGCAATTACTGCACAGGAGGGTATCGATGCAAAGCTTTTCCTCGTCCCCCCATGTTAGTTAAACTCGTGACAGGAGGATTTAGCCCTGATCTTCCTGCTAATTGTGTGAATTTTCATCATCTGCGCACTTATTAGCTTCATTCCAGCCACTTTCTTTGTGAATCTTTCCGTCGATGCTTTGCTCGAGCGGCGTTTGATGTCTTAGTTCAGTGATTTTCTGCCATTCAGAGAAAATGTCCGGTGGTTTATTATTTTTTTGCTCTTGCAGCTCGCGGTGGCATAACAATCCAGCGAGCAGCAGAACTTTTTCCCCGGCTCCGTGTGACAAGCCGGAGCAAATCAATGACAACCACAGTCACGATTCACAAACAGCTCCTGCCTCCTTTTCCATCACAAATGCGAGTTTGAGACGGCGTTACAACCGCTGTAACTTTCTCCACCTACCCGCCTCGTTCTCCCAGATGAAAGTTCCTCTCTTCCTCTTCTCTACCCGCCTCTTCTCCCTGTTCGCTTGTCAAATCTTATGCCTGCCATAAATATAGACACAACGCTAGTAGTTTTCTAATGCTATTTACATTCACCACCCATCTCTCCGCTTCCTTCGCCTGTCGCGTCGTCATTTATTTGTGCATCTGCAAGCGGCGCCTCGCGTCTCATCCACTGATGCAGAGGTAAATATAGAGACGGGTAAACAACAACAACAACATCACAACTTTGAGCCCCGTAACTGAACCTTCGGCAACATGCTGCGTGTATAAAACAGCAACATGTACACTATTAAAATATTAAAGTTGTGCACCTTTCATCTGGAAATGCGCTGCTGCTGTAGATTCCGACACTTTGACCCCTGCAGTGCTTTTCTGAAGTTTGTTCTGTGTGTTTTTTTTTCGCTTCCTGTCGAATGCTGCGTTGCATCATCTGCTGCAGCTGAAGTTATTGATTAGTTAGATGTAACAACAGAAATAAATCATCTAAAAATAATTCAGCTGGATAGGCATTGTTTCATAAAAGTGCTGCTCCACTGTTTATAGCAGGGCCTGACTAATGCTGGATCTCTGAGGATAGAAATAAAGATACTTAAGGAGACAGATATTGCTTCTTAAACCAATACAAACACAACCTCAAGTAACATTTCCAATTGAATTTTCATTAAGAATTTGTGTCCATGGTTGATCCAGTTTGAGACCGTTTCATCCGGTTCTTGTTAGACTCAGGGAAGCAGCTGTGTCCTGATTTAACAGACGAAAACTAACCAGATGTGCTTTTGCCAAATGAACCATCCAAAAGTCTTTTCTCTTGTAAGAGCAAAACATTTCCTCTGAAAACACTCCAGAAAAAGGATAAATCTCAGCCTCGTGCAGCTTGTTCAAGTGCACTCACTCAGCATATTGTTCGAAGCACATTTGCAATTCAATACCAACAGATCTGCCATAACTGCTTTTATCAAGACTCTGCTTGATAAATTCATTAACATTATAAGGAAGGTAATATATCTATTCTGGAAAAAGTATATAGTTAAAAACAATGGTTAAAAAAATCTGGCAGCAAAGTTGTCAAAAATTATTTATTATTTTTATTTTACAAGGTGTTTTCTGTAATTTAACACAACTGGGAAAATCTGTAAAATAACGGTTAAAAATTAAAACATACTGTGGCTCTACTTGCAGCCTTATTATTCTAAATGAATTCTAAAAGTTAGCATTCGCAGCATATTAATACTATTTGAATCTGGTTATTTTATTCTGAAACAATAACAGAGTGTAGCAGCACATATTAGTTTACTTTCTGAAAATAGAACAAGCAAAGCAAGCAACTGAGTTTAATAATATAGCACCGTAACATACACAAAGGTTGTTCAAGGTGCGTTACAGGAAAAAAATACAGCAGGATAAACTTCAATTATTACAGAAAGAATGCGGATGTCTAATGGCCCTAATAAGGAGTGCATTGCAGTAGTTCATTCTATAGGTAAAAAAGCATGAGTGAGTTTTTTCTAAATCTTGCTTGGACACAAAGCTTCTCAGTTTGTTTTTAAGATGCCAGAATAAGGATTACGTTACAACTTTGATGCTGCTGAAATGTAGATTTTCATTAAGGATTTCACCGAGATTCTTGACCTGGCTGTCAGTCTTTAGTATTTTGGATTCAAGGGGAGCACTGAGCGCCAGCCTTCCTCCTTTACTGCCAGATAGATTTTTCTTTTAGTCCTGTCTTCATTAAACTGAAGGAAGTTATTTCACATCCAAGTATTTACTTGATCCAGACCAAGATAAAGCAGGTTTATACAACCAAAGTAATTCTTTGAGCGTGTCACATAGATCAGAGTGTCGTCTGCATAACTTCGTTAAGAAACCTTAAAGAATTACAGAGGAATATAGCACAGACAAGTTAGCGGCTGTTTTTAGATGATCTAACATGTTGGTTGTTGAGCTGTGAAACACAAACTGCTGTTTGCAAAGTTTACGCTCCTCTTTTTGTCCATGTGTTTGAACAAAATGCAGCCTTTATTAGGTTGGACCAATTCAAAGTGGTGGAAACATAGGGGTGTTCACAAGTAGTTTGTTCCTCCTGCATCCAAAAAAAAGGATTAATCCAGAAAGACGGTGATGTAGAGCTTTTCTCGTTGTAAAAGTAACACCGGCGATTGATGGACCAATGAGAATTTGTTCATTTGAGAGTATTTAGACCAACCAATATTCCAGTCCACCTGGACAATACAAAACTATTAAGTTAAATATTGTAGTGAGTATTGGTGAAGTACTGGACTGCACTGTAGTGAAGCTTTTATTACTGTTGATGGCCTAACAAGGCAGTTTATTACCTGATCAGTATCCAAACGAACCTAAGCCTGATCCTTTGTTTGTTTCCGATGTCACACAGGTTTCATATAATTTTCTTTCATGCAGCATTAACAATTTTTAATTGATTAACTTAAAATACAAATTCAATCAATACAGCACACTATACATTTGTCTCATGCTGGGGGTTTGCCTTGATTGGGACATCCCCAGTTCTAACATTTTGTCCACCTAAAACTTACATTGAGTTTCACTTGTGTAATATTGAACCTCTTCAGTCACCAATCCAGACGGACCACAGAGTTGCATTTTGATATAATGGAAGTGCTGATGGATTAAAGAGGGAAACATCTGCTCATAGGATATAATGATTGTTTTGTGCCGCCACCTTGATTCGCTACTAAAGACTAGCTTTTTACATTTTTTTAAACATACTGTCACAATTTCTCTGAAGTTTTCCATCATCGTGAATCCAAAAGTGGCTCCAGATCCCAGCATGTGCCAATTTTTGTTCTGATAGACTTTCCGCTCAACAGGGACCCACTTTTATCATGGAAAAGGCTTTTATTACAGCTTGATCTGTTCACCAAACTGCACTCATTATAGATTTTTTTTTTCTTTCTTAGCCTCAGTGGAGAGATGATGATAATACATGATTCAGTTTCATTTTGAGTTTAATTACCCAACTAGCCAGATGCTTCGCGGTTAACTGGGCCGAGCTGTGCCGCTTGTAAACCAGGGACTAAATGATCACTTGATTTGATTAAAGCTCACATGTGATCTGTTTGGGGATAATGTGGGCAAAATATCAGCTGCCAGGCTGCTGGACTATGTGGATGTGAAGTTTGTTAGTTAAATTAAAGAGTGAGTCTTATTTATTGGATTTGTTTGTGAGTAATGAAAATAAAAGGTTAGTTATTTGCATAAGGCACACTAGTACACTGTAAAAACAAATTGTGTATTAAAAAACTAGTTATTTGGCAGCCAGAATCAATAAAATAAAACAAAAAATAGAAATAAGGTGAAAATAACAGCAAATATCTGTGAAATAAAGATTTTCTTTAGAATATTTAAGGATAGTTTTTACAGTTTCATTTACTATTTACTTACTGTTTTTATAATTGCAGATTTTTGTTTTGATAATATAGTTTTGCCCTGGTTTGTCTTTCATTTCTTTGTTCTTTCTACAGTCAACATATAGATTCATGCCCATGTTTTCTGTGATTTTACTGTAATTTAACAAAACGGGTATGAATTTAGCAAAGCAGTAAACATAGTGTCATTTTGTAGTTAAACCACTTTAAAAAAATACATTTTTAATGTTATTTATAGTGCTGGCCCATTGTTTTTACAGTTAACATGTAAATGAAAGCTTTTTTGGTGATTTTACTAGATATTATCTGTAAATAATTAAAGAAAGAAAACAGTAAAGATTGTAAAAATACATTTTTTGCAGTGCACGTTATAAATATTGGAAAATGTCTCTTAAATAATGATATTTGTGCTGATTGAAATACAGTGAAAACTGTGTGATCGTACTTCTGAATATTGTAAAGTAAATTACAATCTGTAAATTTACAGTTTTTTAAGCATGTAAATTCATGCATTGTTTCTGTGATTTTACTTGATATTATCCGTAAATTACCAAAACTGTGAAAAATTGTAGTAACAGTTTTTAAAAAATAATTATTAACCATTTTCAAACCTTTACATCTTCTAATATCTTTATCTTTGAAATAAAGTCAAATTAGTCTAAAATGCTTCTATTTCAGCTGATTTAAATACAGAGAAATTGTTGTAATTTTACAGCCAAATGTTGTCAAAAAAAGATGATGATCTGATTTTACAATGTGGATGTTATGGACAGTTTTAGCCTCTTTTTTTTCTTTTACAGTTGACATGTAAAAGAAAAAAGTGTCAATTAATGTTATGGGAGGTGGCTGAGAACCCAGGCGCAGACACAAGAGCAGGCAGAGGCAAGCTGGATTTTCAAAAATGATTTATTATTGTAAAGATGGAACTTAAACCAAACAAGAATGGCAAAAAGGAAGAAACAACAGAAGCTAATCAAACTGAATATAGAAAAAGGGCAAACTACTAAACCAAAGAAATATTTAAACTATCAACCAAGGGGGAATCTAAGGAAAACAGATAATGAACACCAAAACTAACTAACAAAAGGGGACAAAGAAAACTGAATACAACTGAAACCTACACCAAAAGAGGAAACTAAGCTGAGGAGGAAAACAGAATGGAGAAACCAGACTTCATACAAGAAATGAGCAAAACTGCAAAAACCATGGCCCTACTCCAACTAACAAACAAAACAGGATAAAGAAAAACTAATATGAATTAACTAAAGCAAAACAAACCAAACGGGGATACTCGCAGAATAGAAAACTAAACTAGAGGGACAGGCGGGCTGAGGGAAGGCAGACAGGAAGCAGGTGGAAACAGAAGCAGATAGAGGCTGGCTGGGGACAGGGTCCAGGGGGTTCTGGCAGCAGTCGATGATGGAAGGGTGGGCAGGCTGGAGGCAGAGTGGGAATGGCAGAGAAATGGGGTAGTATTGTCTATGGTCTGGCAGAGATTGACTCAATGAACCGGGGCTTTTATTGAGGGAGGGTGATTAGTGGCAGGTGAGCCGATTCTCACAGCTGCCTCCAATCCCAGCGATCAGGGAGCCTACAGGCAGGGCTGGGCTGGGCTGATGGTGAGGGAGAGAGAATGAGGGCAAGGGAGAAAGAGAAGGTAAGGAAAGAAAGGAAAAGAGGGAAACAGGCAGGGGCTAAAACCAGGATTGTGACAATTAATATATCATTTTTTTCTGTAATTGAACTAAAATTTGAAGTTCTGTAAAATAACATTAAAAAAAGTTTTTGTATGTTTTTTTTTTTACATGTAAATTACTACATGTTTTCTGTAACAAAGGGGGGTGGGGGGGGGGGGGGGGGGGGGGGGTAGAATAACAGTCATTTGTTTAAAATCTAACCATTCTATAAGTTTATTTTTACAGTGCAGACCCACAGACAGTCTCACATGATTTGTTATGAAACATGGATGCTGCTTGAAGTGACGTTTCACAGTTCACCTATAAAATCTATTCATATTTCTTCCTTTACACACGTGAGATTTTTAAAAGTACGACAGTTTCTCACAGATAAACCCGTCTGATCGCTGCAGTGACGGCTCTTTATTAATCCAGTGGCTGTGTCGCTCCGGCTGGCAGCTCGAGGCTCCTTCCTTCACCTTTAGGGAGGAAGTTCTGTCCCTTTAACCAGCCAGAAGAACAATGAAGTGTCTGCAGTGATTGATTTGCAGCTGAACTGGCAGCCGGACGACATGTTTCCACAGCTTCCTCCTGCTGCAGCCGAATGTGAGCAGAGACTGGTGAAGGTCAGGCTGGATGACATCCTCACTCACATCAGTCGCACTTCTCAGCTTTTATTGACATGTCGACGGCGTTTATTCAGAGTGTTGCAGGAGTAGTTGCCTTTTTCTCATCATGCTGCCATTTAACTTCCTTCTTGCGTGCCCAGAGAGTGGAGCTGCAATGATTTACCGATTAGTTGCCAGTTGTTTTGGATAAATCTGTCACTATTTTGATAATCGATTAATCAGTTTGAGTAGCTTTTAAGAAGTTGAGGCTTGATTCTGTGTTTGCAGCTCCTTAAATGCCAATATTTTCTTTTCTCCTCTGTGACTGTAAACGGAACGTCTTTTCTTTTCCACATTTTGGACCATTTTTCTGACATTTTATCGACCAAACTAATCGACTGATCGAGGCAGATTAACCAACAGCAAAGATAATAATTAGTGACAGTGGAGACCAGATAACGGCTCCATGTGATTTTGTTGGATTTGGCGTTCAGAGACGCTAATACCACTAATCTAACGCTAATGGAGGCATAAACTGAAGAGAAAAAAAAACAATTAAATCCTTAATTAGACCTATTGTATTGCAATTAATCTAAATACAAATGTATGATTGTGACAGTTGTAGTGAGAGTGGTGCCGTCTTTGAGTCAACAGCTTTAAAACTACTTCAGAATACTAATGGCCAAACCTGTTAAATTAACCAGTGAATGTAAACCTCAGGCTACTGTAAACCCATATGCTATGTAGTTCATTTCACTCAACTCCCTGTTAATCCTCAAACAGTTTGTCTTTAACAATGTCCAAACATCAGAACACTGAGGTCTTCTTTCTAGTTATGTCATGTTTGAGGGGCAGGACTCAGTGTTTTCGTCACAAACCTTGTTTTCTGCACGTTAGCCGATAAACTAGACGTCAAATAAATGTTTTTTTGAGTAGTAGTTTACCCCATTAAGCACTTCGGAGAGGCACAACAGTCAAAATAAACCCATTTAGTGATCCATGAGGACTAAAGGCTGCACACATGAGTAGTTTTTCAAGACAAACTTGCAGCTTGTGAAGCCAGAAGATCTCACAAACTCTCTGCAAAACCTTCAGCTGCAGAAAAGCTAAGAGTCGACGTGACTTAAGAAAAGCTCAGAAAGTCTTTATTTTGTCTGATTTAGTTGAAAAACAACAAACCTCTTCATCGGTTTGAGTTGCTTTTTAAGAAATCATGGGTAATTTCTCTGATTTCAGCTTCTGAAACATAAGTGTTTGGTTTCTTTCCTCCCCTGTGACAGTAAAATGAATATGTTTCCGACAGAACAAGACGATTGCCATCTTTTACTTTGGAGACCACTGATCCACGGAGCTTTTTTCACTACTTTTACAGACCAAAATAGCTAATCGATTCATCCAACAGATTAATTGACAATAAAAACAATGGTTAGTTGCAGCCTGGAACTCAAAATTATCGGATGTTTTGTCGCCATTTTTGCTTATTTCCAGTTTCTCCTTGCAACAAGCAAACAAACAGTGGAGCTTTCTGCAGCTATGATCAGTGATTATCGTTCAGCCTGAGTCGGGTTTGATGGGAGTCACTTTATGAGAAGTTACAGTCTGTTTGCAACATTAGACACTTACTGACCTGCGTCTTATTCACACAGGTAGAGCAAACACAGTCTCTGACGGCCGAAAACGATTTCATAATTAACTCTACACTCTGAAAAGGTTACAAGCGGCGTGATTTCATTATTTATCTGCTTTGTAGAAGTCCACGGACTGCAGCGACCTGAACCATAAAAGCAGCGTGTGCATTGTTTGTTGAATGTTTTTAATGTCTTATGCTTTAAGATTAAATTGACACAGTAATAACCCAACAATTAGGCCGCTGTTCCTCCTGGAAACAGCTTTCATGTCAGCGTGATGTAGCCGCTCCAGCTCGAGGCCTGGCTCCGACTGATTATGAACTAATTACATACAGTAAATGGAGACATTTGGTGCGATCACAGTTGCTTTTATTGTCCACGTTTTTCTTTTTTTCCCCCCTCCACTCTAGGAGCAACATGCAGCTTGAATTAGAAAGCACATCTTTTTCAGTAATACTTATTAAATGTTGTCCATGTCAAAAAAAGCTTTTTCATGAGGAGAGTCGTGCGTCCTCGCTGCAGAAAGCCCCTGGGGCTTCCTTTGCTGTTTGTCTTTGACTGGCTACTCATTAAACCTGCAGAGAAAACACCCACTCACCAGCATTTGGCTGCTTCTCTATGTAAAATCCTGTTTACTGTTTGTTAAAATTAAAGCCTTAACTCTCCAGGTAAACCATTTAGCACACAAACAATTCAGAAATCATGCTTTGGAAAAGAAAACTTTTGATTTTCTTTGTGCCAGGAATGTGCAGCTGCTGCCAGCAGAACCTCTGAACCTGTTTTTAGAAGGAAAATGTCGTTGATGCACAATGGTTCCTCGGTGGAAGTGATTGATACGATGCGTTGGAGGGACTAAATTGCCACAATTTGTTTAGATCCGTGGCAGAGAATATTTTGCATTAATAAAACATTATCAATCATTAGCATGGAACCGAGCCTGTGTGCAAATTAGTCTCTGAATTTAGCCGGAGATGTGCTTCTCATGAAAACCAAAACACATATGTCTTGTCATCCGCGATCCACCCAAGTCCTGCAGATTTGAATAAGTCGAAAAAAATGCGTTTGTGTCCTGGAGGCTTGGGGGTTTTCATGTATCTGGGTTGGAAAAACAGAAACTTTTCAGCACTTTTCCCTGCAAGGACAGTTTCGTTATTGGTTGCGATGATGCTGTGACGTGATGACACAAACCTTTCACCCAAACCATATGAAACAAAAACTCTCTGAACAGATTAACCGACCAGATATTGGTCAGTTGCAGCTCTAGTTGTTGGTCAAAAAACTGTGGAAAAGTGTGAATTACGGCCTCTCCGACCTCCTCAAATGTTTTATTTTGTGTGAAGAAACAGTCTAAAATCTGAATATTTTAGTTTAAACTGAAAAATAAATTTTTGCTTATTTATGGTAAACAACAAAAGTTTAGATCCCCTTTAACAAGCAAACAAACAGACAAACTTTATTGCAGTAATAACAAGAAATCTGCAACAATGAATCAATCATCATCGACTATTGTCAACTCATTTTGAATTTCTAAGCAACTATTTTGATACTGATATAATTGGTTTGAGTAGGTTTTTGAGAAATTGAGGCTAAATTCTGTGACTGCAGCTTCCTCAATGTGAATATTTTCTGGTGTCTTTTTTCCTCCAGGATGGTAAACTGAACATCTCTGGGACAAAAAAAGACATTTTTCATCATTTACTTTTTGAAACATTGACTGACTGATCATTTGTCACCATTTTCTAATAGAGACCAAACAGCTAATTGATTGATTGGGAAAATGTGAATTACAGCCTCTTAAACTTCCTTATTTGTTGTTAAGAAACAGTCAGAAATCTAAGAAAAGCTGCAAATCTTCTCATTTTAGAGGCCTGAACTGGAAGTTTTTGGGTGATTTGACACTATTTTTGGGTGAGAGGGTGAGCTAAAAAAACAAAAGCATTGCTTCTGCCAACCCTTTTTTGGTTATGATAATTTTAATCTTGAGAAATACACAGTTTTTTTAAAAATGTGAACAACCAAAATAAAGTTAATTCATTCATTCATTTTGCTTGTATGTGGTGAAGTACAGAGGTTTTAAATCCCCTTTAACAAGCAAACAAACAAAATTCACGTCTTTTCTGCAATAATTACAGTAGAGCTCTGACAATTAATTGATTATTTGCCGACTATTGTCAACTATACTTATACAACAACTATTTTTATAATCAGTTTAAGTAGCTATTTAAGAAATAATTTCTAAATTCTCTCATTGTAGCTTCTGAAACAGATAATTTCAGTTTCCTTTCCTTCTCAATGACAGTAAACTAAACATCTCTGGGACAAAACGAGGCATTTGTCACCATTTACTTTGGGAAATCATCATGTTGGCGACTCTTATTAGCTGTGATGATGCTGTAAAAGCGATAGCACGAGCCTTTCACCCAAACAATGTGCTTCTACATATGACACTGAACTGAGTCTGTCTCTGTTCCCTCACAAGCAGATGACAGCAGAAGGAGTCATAAATAAACCTCAGGCATCATACCAAAAAAAACAAAACAAAACAAAAAAAAAAGCAGATATGGTTGAGAAGAGAAATGAAAGTCAAGTGGAATATAGAGGACTAGCAACGGGTAAAACTTCAGAAAATAATTAGTCTCTGTAGGGATGAGAAAGAAAAAACACAAGAGGAGAAATGTAAACCAAGAGGAGGACAGGGATGAAGGCAGCTTTTCATTGTCAGCGCTGGTTCTGCTCTGTGCCAAAGCTTTCTACTGAGAACACAGGCAGCATTTTGTTTCTACCTGTGACAATCGGCTGTGTTTGCTCTGATTTTAGTGACTGTAATTATTACAGCAAGCACAGGTGTGTTTTTAGTATTTTATGTCAGAGGGGAGCGTCGCAGGGGAAAATGAGATTTTCTCTAAGATCTTTTTTCTGGGCCAAACGTTTTGTCTGAAACATGAATGACGGATGAGAAGCGGAATAATACCCGCTTGGTTTTAAACACCGCGTATGAAATATTCTCTGAGACGATGCTCTGCTTTGTTAAGTTCCTGAGAAAGTGGAGGGGAAAAAATAAAGCACAGCTGCATGAAACACCTGCAAAGAAATCATCTTTACACTTTGAACTCAGAGCTGTAAAACATAATTTTTAAACCTCTGAACCCCGAAAACCCACCGGAGGGTTTGAAAGGCATGTTATCTTTAAAAAAAAACACAAAATCGCTAAAATTACACCTGTTATCATTGCAAGAATCTTCAAAAACAGAAAGAAATGGCACATTTTCAGCTTTCAGACAGAAGTTGAGCTGCTCGTGTCACCAGAATTAACAGGCTGCACCGGAAAAAGAAAAAATTCCTCACTTTTTGGCAAAGTGGAGAAGCGACGACCAGGTGTCATGCGAGTGAATATCCAGGTTGAACTGCAGGCAGTGTTTCCGCAGATAACAAGAGAGACTGAGAGGGAGATAAAACCTACTGGATCAACAAAGTAAATGCATGACTCAAAAATGGTAAACAGAAGAGAAAATTGTTGGAAGATACATTCTGCATGGTGAAACAGGCTTTAACTAGAAAAGCAGGCCTCCACCAACAGCTCATTTCCACCCATAGTGTGATTTCCACCTTATGTTAAAGCCCTACATTCATTTTATATACTATAGCAGATTCATTAATAATCAAAACATACCTTTAGCATATGGAATCACATTGATATCATTGTTGTTATTGTTGTTGTTAGTTTAATAGTTACTCATGAAAATTGATGTTTTTCTGTAATGGCGGTATTTTTCTGGATCTACAACAAACAACAAACCTGTTCACACTATACTGATTCAGCAGACTCTCAGCTACAGTTTGGTGGTAATTGAATGTTTGCATCTTCATTTGTTACCTTATAGTGGCCAAAAATGTGCAAGCACTGTAATTTTTTTCTGTTCTGGATCATAATATCGAAAATTTTGCCAGGATCCACATCAAATTTCGATATTTTATAGAACCTATTGTGAACGTGTTCTGTGTTTTTTTTGCCAAGCCAGTCCGGCCTTTTGTTGTGAAGTTACATGCACGTATGCTGAAAATGGTCCTATCTCGTAACAGTGATAAAGAATCCTTCAAAAAAATTCCTGGATCCAGATGGTAATCCAGGACATCACCAAAATTTAATCATCTGTTCCTTGTCCCATTATCAGCACTTCCTGAAAATTTCTTTAAAATCTGTTTATAGCTTTTCAAGTTATCTTGCTAACAGACAGACAGACAGACAGACAGATAAATCACGGCAAAACACAACCTCCTGGCGGGGGTATTAAATACATAAATTATTAGATATCTATCGTATGTAGAAACAAAACTGTCAAAAAGAGACACAAAACGGTACAAGCAAGGCAAGAAAAACGAGAGAACAGAAAATACAAGACACAAGACGACCAAAATGAGACACAGAACTAGACATGCTGAACCCATAAAATAAATCTAGCACGGCTCAAAAACAGTGAACAGAGGAGCAAGTTGTTGGAAGATACATTCAGCATGGTGGAATAGGTGATGTGGAGAGTTTATTAAAAACACAATAGAAGCTGTATAGAAGACTCTTTATTGTCATATGCAGCAATAAACAAGTCATCAGTGCAATGGAATTCTTATTTCACTCCTAGTCCTTGAATACACGCATTTAAACACACTATACAACTACACTGTACAATAAAGCATTTGCAGTATTTACAGTGCAAAAGGTTAAGGTCTGCTCATATGTACTGAGGTGGGCAATACTAAATATACACTGCAGGAAATTACTTTTCTTATGTAAAGTAGCATAACAAATATATTTTTGTCAGGTTGCATGTAAAAGCTGATACTTGAAATAATCCAAAATTAATTGTAGATGCTTGCAGTCTGAAAGATACTACTAGTTCTACAACAGTATTTTAAAAGATTACTTTTATATTTACAAAGTTATATAGTAAAACCCAACTAATCATGACGTTTGTATTTACAGTTTTAAGCGTAATTTTTTCTGTGGTAACATTATTCAACCTTATTTGTTTTAGCACATGTACACATTCTTCATTCAGCATTTAAATAGCCAAAAATACACATTATGTAAAATTAGGACTAGAAACTGAATTTAAATTATAGGAAATCATTTCTATGAGATTGTTATTTTTTGTATTTTACAGTAGTTTTTGGTTTCCAGCTACCAGAATAGTGCAGTTTTTTTTTTTACAGAACAATGCAAAGAGAAGTGAAAAAACTGTGTAAAAAATGTAATCCGATTACATGTAAAAAACCTAAAAGGTCACAAAATACACATTATGTAAATATAAGGCTAGAAGCTATTATAATTATGGAAAACTGCTGTACTTTTATGAAATGATTATTTAGCTGTTGTTTTTGGTGCCCTAGCTCCTGGAATATTACAGTTTTACCCTTTTTTCATTGTTTTTTGTTTTTTTTACAGAAAAAGAACATGTAAAAAGTGTGTGCAATTTATATGGTGCAAAAAATGTAAAAAGTAGTAGAATATCTCTTCCCTCAGAGCCACATTTCCCCCCAGTACTGACGACACCTACTGGCACTAAATAATGAAATGAATTCAACTTTGTGTGATTAAAGTCATTATAACCGTCATACATTTTTCTTTCCTTCGTCATGACTGTACTGTTTCCATAGTGGTGCAGGACTTTATATTGCAGTGAAAATGAGCCCACAGTGAGGAAGAATCTGAACAAAGAGCTTTAAAGACTCAAACATTTTTCTGCTGTTTGCATTCAATTGCTCGTCCGTCTTGCTGTCTGCCTAAAGATCTGCATTGTCGTCCATCACTGCTCCAAATAACGCTGCTGTCTCTGCATCCTGACATGCAAATTAAATAGGCAGTATGACATTTAAGTGAGTGCCTGCCTTCGCCTTTGACTTCGCTCTCCTGAGTCTCTCACGCCGTCTTATCTTGGGAACGGCGTGAGCGTCTTCAGAGCGTCTATCCGTCATTCTACCGAGACACTGGAGTGGCAAAATAGCTGCAATCTGGCCCAGTGTGGAGGAGATGTTCTTTTGTGGCAAATCACCGGACCTCATGCTGCCTCATTGAGCTCTCTGGGCTTTTAGAAGCGTCCTACTGAGCTTTTCACAATCTGTGGTCGGGTCACGGCGGACCGAGCCAAACCGGAGGATGGCGTTCATATTCTCTGCAGCTCTGATAAGAAGTTTGTTAACTTTTCAAACCTTTTGTCTTGCTCCAGTGTGTCTCGGTGGTAAAAGAAGACGAGATCAGAAACCTGCTTTGCTTTTTCATTTCTTTAGGCATCTTTCCATATTTATAGAATCTGAGTTGGTTTTTTTTTTTTTTTTTGTGAAGGCAGTTTCTCTGCAGCGTATGAAAAATGTACAAGCTCCAGCTGTGTACTATGGCTAGTTGTGGTGTCGAATGTGGAGCTGCCCGTGGTCCTATCAGCCCTCTCATTGGAGCCACTGACAGCTTCCAACAAACCGCTGCCTCCATCCACTTCAAGGTATTTAAGATAAGGCCCCAGTGGAGATGGAGGCAGAGTGAACAGGGGGGATGGAGACCATTTTCTTTTGTTATCAGCCGCCACTGGATGGGATTTCCCCCGAGGCCCTGCAGTGCAAACACACCTCACCGAGTGAATGAGCCTCCTGCAAAACCTGCAGGGTGGCGGCACTTCGTGTCCTGAGACTTCAAACCAAAACCTGGCTGGACGTCCGATCAGCTCCTCGGAGAGCTTAATGCAATCAGCACACACCTTTTTATTTACAGCTCTGCAGCTTCACGTTCAGAACTGAGGGTTTCAATTCGTTTTTCCACCTCCAGACGTCATTATTGCTTTAAAATCAACCACATTTGTAGATAACAAAAAGCCATTAAACACACACACTAGGGATCAACCAGTATGGTCAATATTGGTAATCAAAAAACTAATACTTGGAAGTGATATACATTAAAAGTTTTGTATTATATGTGATAGCAGGGAACCTATCATTCATAATGCGGGTTGTTAATTAATAAGGATTACTATTACAGAATTAACAGCATAGCAGGAAATCTGTCATTCATAACTAGATCTGTTCATTAATAAGGATTACAATGACTCAGTTTTTACATATGTACATTAGATATTATTTCTTAACAGTGTGTGTTAGCAGGAGCCTGTCATTTATAGCCATGGTTCTTCATTATTATTGATTACTGTAACTGAATATGTACAACGGAAATAGGAGTGATGACATTTGAGTGTCACATAACGCTACAATCCTCTCCTGTTCACTGATCAATCAGTTGATTGGGGTCAATAACTCTTTGTGTCCTGCAGTTACATCTGCTGTTCTTCTATGTTCAGTTAATCTTTCTCTATTCTGTCACTTTTATTGCCCACAAATGTTCATATCACAAAGCATAATCAGTTATTATTTTCCAGACTGTGTTTCAGTTTAATCTATGGCTGCCTCTTAACTTAGCTGCTAGCTATTAGTGTAGCCTTAGCCCCTGTGAAAACAGCTAAGGTCCTGATCTGCGTGGATGTTTGTGCTTCTTGTTCAGTTTTTGCAGGTTGTGTCTGTGAGTTAGAGCAGATTGTTAAAGTTAATCTTACTTTAGAACGATATTGCAGTGCTGCAGCTAGTGTTTGCCGCAGTCTATGAGGCACAGCTAACCTCTTAGCACTAGCCGCAGCCTGGCACTGTCAGCAGAATAACTTCAGCTGCACCACTTCTTAACACCAACAGGTGAATTATTGGGGTCTTTTTGTGTAACACTGTAAACATTTGTGGAAAACAGCAGTGTTTATTACAATTCCAGCAGTATCTATTTCACCATAGCTTCTATGCTTTGCTAATGTGCACTCTCTTGCTCTCTGTGTAAACAGTAGTTGTGATTGGCTGTTAGTTATGACATGTAACAGCCAATCAGATAGTGCTGTGGGCGGGCCAAATAATAATAATAATAATAATAATAACAATAATCGGTGGAACATAGACAGAAAATACATATTATGTACAATTAGTTCTAGAAATTGTATTTTGATTTTTAAAAATTACTGTATTTTTGAGGCAGGTATTTTCTCTTATTTTACAGCGTTTTTGTTTTTGTTTTTGTTTTTTGCGCCCCAGCTACGAGAATATTACTGTTTTTACCAATTTTTTAAAAACATTTTATATTTATTTTAAATTAACAGATTTATATAGCAAAACCCAACTAATCATGGCAATACTTATTTTTATTATAACATTATTCAACCATTAAAAATTACTGAATGATTATGACATGGTTATTTTCTGTTATTTTATAGTAGGTTATGGCTGCTACCAGAATATTACTGTTGTTTTTACAGTATGCAAAGATCAATGCAAATGGAGTATGTGCAAAAAAAAAGTGTGCAATATGTATGGTGCAAAAGGTCAACATGTGCAAAAAAGTAGTAAAGTACAGCTACCATTTTTTTTCAGTATTGGTTACGCCTGTGGCCATGTTGGTTCCAGTTGTTTTTTTTTCCAATTTTTGTAACCTAAATAATCAAAGGAATGCAATTTTTTTACGATGCAACTGTCTCACCATCAAATCAGCTCCTCAGAGATCTTTAATACAGTCAACACATTGCTTTTTATTTCCTGTTCTGCAGTGTCACATTCAGAACGGAGGATCTCCCCCTTCGCACCTCATCGTCGCTTTAAAATCAAATCATCCTGTAATCCCCAGTTATGTTCAGGTTTATGTACTTGATGAATTTAATGGCGCCGCATTGTTTCCAAATTGGATCAGAGATTTTCAGCCCTTCGCCGTGTTCCCAGAAGTCCTTGGTAATATTGGAGAGGCAGGCTACAGTTAACACCTTGTCAGCAGTAAAGGATTTCACCTAATCTATTTGATCTCATTAGGATGCGTTCGAGGGCCTCTACAGCTGTCAGTCTTGAACATGTATTTACAGCAGGTGGGAGGCAGATTTGGGTGGAGGGGTCAGTGTCTCTCTGTGGATTTCACTGAACTCTCAAGGATTTCACTGGTGTCAGACGTATTATTTAATGTTTAACAAGAAGTCTCATAAGTCCTTAGAAGCTATTGTGTCCCTTCTTCTTGGTTGAATTGTTCTCAAAGTATTTATTGCAGCGAAGCGTGGTGCATATCAAACAACACTGCAAAACCTGACCTTTAATTTTCATTCAGTTCAGTCATGGTAACAGCCTGCTTCTTTTACTCTTGTTTGAATGACTCATAACGCCACGTTCATGTAGGTATGTCTGCACAATGATAAGTTGAATTCATTCCACATGAAAGAGCTGTATTTATGCTTTTTAAATAGGAGCTCACACCAAAGTAACTCTGTCACTGAGACGGATCAAACTTCACTAATTTCTTCCTCCATTGTCACCTTCTTGTTTCTCGGTTGAATAACTGAACAAGTCCACATTATTTCAAGGCATTCTACATTTCAAAATAAATCAGAATCAGAAATACTTTATTGATCCCCGAGGCGAAGTTGTCTATGTTACAGTTGCTCCCATTCAAGGTCAGAATATAAACAATACGATACTAAAATATGACTCTAATCATAAGTAGAGCAGTAAAGCTTCATATAGATGTACAGATGTGCTTTTCTTAAGAAAAGAAAGTGTCATAAACAGTCTAATCAGTGGTGTGTTATTGCACAGAGGTAATAAATAGCTTGTTATTGCACATAGATACATAAATATTGCAACAAGTTATTGCACATTATTGAGCAAACGGCAGAGTTCAGTCTTTCTGATGAGAATAGTTGTTTTTCTGTGCACCAAAGAGCAATGTGGTATTGAGACAGCAAGCATCTGCATAGTTCTCATATTATTTCCATTTTGTATGAAAAAATAAGTATAAAATAAATGGATTTGCTTTCCTGTGTAATGATTTGTAAGTTAATGAACCCAATGAACTTGAAGTGAACAGTTCAGGGTATAAAATAATACCTTTTATTTCCACTAAACGCATATTTTTCTCATTTTCTAAGAAAAAAAAACAAATAAAAAATGGTGGAATACTGTATTGTACAAAAACAAAAAGAAACTGAAAATAATGACAAATATCTGTAAAATAATGAACTTTTTTTTTTTTTTTTTTAGCAGATTTCAATTTAGTTAAACAAATTAAAGTAAAAATATCAATTATACAAGATTTTTCTGTAAAGTTGCATATAAAAACTCCTGACTTTCACTTGATATGATCTAAAATTAACTGTGGATTCTTGCAGATGGAAACTACTTAGTTCTTAAATTGGATTTTTTTTACAACAAATTTTAGATATTTTTTTTGTATTTTACGTTCATTCAAAATTCTACAGTAAAACCTAACTAATGTTTTGCAGCTTAAAGTTTGACTATTTAAATTATGATATTATTCAACTATATTTGTACGTGATTTCATTGTTTTAACACATGTAAATATCCTTCAATCATCAATTAAATAGCCACAAAAATAGACATTAAGTAAAATGAAAATACAGTGTAATACATTCAAAACTTGTAAAATTTCCAGGTCCCTATTTGTCTAAATTTAATAAAGTCTCCATTTTATTTAGGAACATCAACAATACTATACAGTACACCGATCAGACATAACATCAAGACCACCTGCCTAATATTGTGTTGGTCCCCCATGTGGTCAGAAATGCTCTGAACCACTGGGCATGGACTAGAGGACCTCTCAGGGTGTCCTATGGGGTCTGGAACCAGGATGTTGGCAGTGGATCCTTTGGGTACTCTGGCTTGTGCAGTGGGGCCTCTGTCAATCAAACTTGTTCCACTGGATCCTGTTGATGCTTGATCAGAATGGGGTGTAGGAAGTTTGGAGGTGAAATATTGGGTCGTTGTCATGTTCCTCAACATGTTCCTGATTGTTTGATGTTTTTTCCATGTGGTGGGGTGCATTTTCCTGCAGGGGTAGGCCAGTGACATTTGGGATTTCCATGTGCATGAGGGAGTGTGCTTGTTCTGGGACAATGTTTATTTGGGTGTCTAAGTCTCATCAACTCTGATGGCAAAATCCAAGGTTTTCCATCAGAACACCACGTAGTACCAATATGATCAATGTTATTCACTTCACCTGTCAGTGGTCAGAATGTTGTGGCTGATTGGTGTATACTGTTTTTATTATGCATGGGGGTAAAAAATCATTTCACTACATTAAGAATAAAAATAAAAATGTCAAAGTGAAAACCCAAACCCCTTCCCAGGGTTACCTTAAGTTAGCTCTGCTGTGGAAGATCCTCCAGGATCCATTTCAAAGTTTCCTCCATCGCTGGTGAAGAACCTCACCAGGTTCCTCGAGGCTTTTCAGCTTCTAAGAATGCAAGAACCAGAGTTTCCCAGCAGAATGTCGTCCCTCTTTGAAACCACTTTCGTTAACAAACCAGAACTCCTGCTGTTCTGGAGACACTCTGATCTAGTTTTCTACCCTCATAGTGTGTTAAAGTCTCTCAGATTCACACATTTTTTCCTGCTTTAACACATCAGCTTCAAGAACTGCCTGTTCACCTGCTGCCTCATATATCCACCTGCTGACATCACCTACATTATTTACATTACCTGTCATATTGTCGCTGCTCTTTGTATTTTTTTTCCATTTCCCAAGCTTGTTTGCTAAATTTTGCAGGCGTCACTGACTTTATTTAAGAATGATAACTTTATTTATATGACACCTTTTACAAACAGCGTTTACAAAGTGTTTCACAGACAGGACAACAAAGAAAAGAAGGAAACTCGGGAAGAAAACTGAGAAGAAATGAAGTCAAACACGGTAAAAGCTTTTCACACAAACAGTACCAGGTGAAATAATAAAATGCTACATCCACCTGAGGGAAAGAACAAGTGGAATAAAAGAAAATGAAAGGTAAAACCATCAACACAAGACTAAAAATAGTAATAATAGCTGTAATAGTAAACAAATAAATGAGTAAATAAATAAAAGGTAAAAGTGAATAAACAAGTAAACAAATCAAAAAACAGATGATAAATATAGATATTACATGAATAATATGACTCATGAATACTTTATTTGGCACCAACTGTGAACAGTTCTGCAAAAGTTGGAATTATTTACAGTTTGTCGCCTGTTTCATCACAGCCGCCATCAATCAGCTCCTCTGTCACTCTTGTGTTTTGATGCACATTAAAGATTTCTTCTTATTTCCAGTTATTAATATAATAAATCAGCCGTGCAGTGCAGCCTTGTAGGAAGCCTTGGTGCGTTCTCGCTTTAATAAAACTTGTGCATTCAGTATAGATGTGCAGCTTTATTACTGCCCCGGTGGAAACGGCGTGTATGAAGTATCTTTAGGACAGTATTCTAATAAAAGTCCGTCAGGTAACTTGCAGAGGCAGCACGGGATGACTTTGGCGCCTAGCAGAAGTCCCCGATCCCCCGGTGGGACAGGACACAATTTACATAACTAACATCTTGATTTGCTGTAAAGTGAAATTAGGGCCTGCGCTATGTTCAATTAACTCGGCGGATCTTCTTGTAATTAAAACTCGGCGGTCCCCCACTGTTCAATAACTCTGTGCCAGGAGAGAGGAGGGGAGGCAGAGGTAGATAGAGAGCAGGAGGGGAGGAAAAAAAACGGGGAAAGATAAACTGCTGCTTCATCATGTTTTCATCAGATATGACCTTGGCAGTCATAATGGTGGCAGAAGATATCGCTGGAGGAGAGCCACAGGATCCATAAGTTGAAAGTTAATGTGAGGATCCTCAGCCTGGTGGCCTTTTTATGGGGCCTCTGCCAGCTGTTGTTGGAGATGTGAGGATGAGTTTCTGCCTCTAATCACATGTTTCTCCTCATATTGATCACATAGAGGATGTTAATGTTCTGCTCTATAACTCTGACTGCTGGACCTCTGCTGTTAGGTTAACTATGTGCTGTTCTGTCCCCTGATCTTTCTTAATTGCTGTAATTCCAGTGTTTAAGCGGATGAACGTGTTTTTTTTGTACTGTGGTACTGTAGCATTCAAAAGCTGTGAAAAACTGTGAAAATAACAGCAAATATTTATTCTTTTATTCTACTTTTTTTAACAGCCTTTATTCGAATGATTATGAATTACTAAATTACTACAAAAAAGGGAAAATCTGTAAAATATCATTTTAAAATTATTTACCTTTTTCAGTTTTTAATATACATGATTTTTCTTTCAAAAATGCAAATATCTGTAAAATAATGACATTTATACAGATTTAAATACAGCAAAACTGTATATTTACAATTTTTGAAAGAATGAATTACTTCTAAAAATAGAGATTTTTGATGCAGACGATGTGTACGGTTTTGTCCTGTTTTTTCAGTCAGCATATAAATTTATATTTTTTCTTCTCTAGCTTTTATATATATATATATATACAAACTTTATTTAATTTAACAGATCAGGGAAAATCTATATAATACAATTTGTAAAAAATTATTTACAGTTTTTCCATCCTTAAGATGCATATTTTTTCTTTTACTTAATAGCAAATTTCTGTAAAATAATTATGTTTATAGCAGATTTAAATTTAAAAATAATGTAATTTTCTGTTCACAATTAAAATGAAATGAAAATGCTTATTTTTGATGTTGAGATTATTTAAAATTTTGAACTTTTTTTTTTACAGTTGGCGTGTAAATAATTACTCTTTTCTGTGATTTTTTTCTAGTTATCGTCTTTAATTTTGCAAAACAGAGATTCAGGGAGTATCCTTTGATCATTTGTTGTTTTTCTTTCAAATAATGGTAAATATTAGTAAAATAACTATATATTTTTTAGCAGATTTAAATACAGTAAAAGTACAGCAATTTGCAGTCAGACATTGTGAAAGACAAATTAGTATTTGTAAAAACAATTCATTTTGATTTGAGCAAATTTTACAGGGAAACAAAAAAGTGTCATTTAAAATAAGTTACCTTCTTTCAATCTTAATATACACAATTTTTCTTTCAAATAACAGCAAATACCTGTAAAAAATGATGTTATTTTTTGCTTTAAAAAAAATTACGGTACTAGTTATTATGTGTAGTTTAACAGTGTTGAAAGTTAATATGAGGATCCTCAGCCTGGTGGCCTCTTTATGGGACCTCTGCCAGATGCTTTTGGAGATCTGAGGCTGAGTTTCTGCCTCTAATCACATGTTTCTCCTCATATTGATCACATACAGGATGATAACTATAACTCTATATACTGTGTATAATGTCCCTGCTCTCTGTTAATTGCTGTAATTCCAGCATATAGGAGGATAAGAGTGTTTTTGCTATTTTTTATCCCTGTGGAAAGATTACACCAAAACCAGGCAACTTTATCCCTCAATAAGCACCTCTCTGATTCCCAGTTTGTGATCTTTTGGGAGTCATGACGGGAGCAGTGCTGCAGTGCAGGCGGCGATTCAGCACAGACAGTCGAAAACACTTGTGTCATTATGATATGCCGCTGTTCTAAAACTGCAGTTTAGCTCCCGAGCTTTTCTTTTATGCAGGCCATTAATCTTTATTATGCATTTACCTGAAAATTGCAAAGTGACAGAAAGGCAGCGTCTGTAGTCTCTCCTCTGCCCATACAATGCATCTAAAGTGGCTGTTTTATGGGATCAGTTAGAGAATTTTAACTAAGCCATAATCCCTAAATTGATAAAATTGCCTCCAAATGTACTGCAATGTTTAATTCATGAGCAACAATATGCAGGTAATAAATCTGAATATAAGAGAAAGGGCTCGCAACTTCTGCAACATGACGCCACCTAACTTTCTGAGATCTTTTTGGCTCTTTCTGGTTATTTTCATGTTTCATAAGCATAAAAATGTCCGACTTCTAATAAATGCAGCATATTGCATTACTGGGAACTTAGGTTTTTAGGGCCAAATGATCAAAAGAAACCCATTCAGTTCATGAACTTCTCCGGATGAATTTAGCTGATTAGCATGGAGCTAAAGACCAGCTTGTTAATTTTGTGCATCTTCTGCTTATACCTGCAATTTCTGGTCCAAGCGATCAGCTAATATTGGCCAGCTCTTAATAAAATGGTCTGCATATATTACACATATATTAGCCGCTTCGACGTTTCTCTGCTTCTACACGAGAGTGTATATTCTATATATATAAAATAAAAAGCAAACACGCAGCTGCCTGGCATGAGCCGCTCGTGCACTCTGGGAATTAGTGAACATTTTTCACATTGAGGTCCATCTGCTAACTGTAAAGAGCCGCATACAGCTGATTCTGCATGTGTTCACGCACATAATTAGATAAATGATCTCTCCGACTGAATGCGTTCAAAATACTAGGCCGGCGTCCGTCCACTCGGGACTGTTGGCGGCGGGCGAGGCTTTCTGTGCTCGGGGATATCATACATTTGCTGACATTAATGGTAGGCAGCGGTGGTGGTGGTGGAGGTGGGGAGCAGCAGACAAGATACTGGCTAATGGCTGCACTGAGACACCCCTCTTTGAAGGAGGGTTTTTAATCACAAGAAAAGTTAATCCTCAATCAATGAAAATGTAAAGCAGTGGCTTTCTGTTGTATTTGTGCTGATAGCAGCTTAAAGGATCACTACTGAGGGGCTCAGACTGCATTTGCAAGTGCCTGGCACAGCTCCGAGTCATGTCTCGCCTCATCGGGGAGCAGGCTTCGTTCTCCATTTTTTGGACATCCCTGAAATGTTGGGTGGTGCATCTATTCATGCATTTTTCCCCAAATGCTCCCTCATAAAGGCTGTTTCCCTGATACAGTAAAAGGAAACACCTGGCGTGGTTAGAAAATGCCTTTTTCTTCTAAATTTGGATCCTGGAGCAGATATTCTGTCACGAATATTAGCATTAGATAACACCATTTTTTTTATTGGCATTAAGGCTAATAAAAAGAACCTGCAAATATTATCATATCAAATAATGCAAAATCTGGATAAGTTACACTCTCATGGAAAAAAGAAAAAGCCTTAGCATATTTGGCTAGTCCTTATAATGATAAAAGCTTAAATGTAAGTGTATTGAGTTGTTTGGTTAATATTGTCCACCGTCAAGTCAGTTTTGTGCGACTTGCCTAATATTAGCATGCTAAGATGCTCAACCAAGCTGCTAAATATAGCTCTATATTTTATCATGTTTACATAATCATTATTAGCATCTTAGCATTATCATTATTAGTATCTTAGCATTTTAATTATTAGCATCTTAGTGCAGCACATTTTCTATGACCTCACTGCTCAGGAGTTAGCTACAGATATTAGCATAGAGTCTGGTCTGATGTAGTTTTGTTTTACTTATTTTATACATGTTTGAAAAATGTGTTTTCTCTCAGATGCCCCCTCGTAAAAGGCTGTTTCCCTGATACAGTTAATGGTACCACCCAGAAGTTTAGAATTTTCCTTTTTGTTCTGAATTTGGATACCAGAGCAGATTTCCTGCTCAGGAATTAGCCATGAATACTAGCATCACATAACACAATCTTCTTTTCCTTGACATTAAGTCTAATAGAATTAATCAGCAAATATTACCATATCACAAGATGGAAGATCTGGTTAGGCTACTCTCTTCTGCTAGCAGGGCTGTAAACACCAGAGTCTGGTCTGATGTAGTTTTATTTCAGAGACTGAAACGAAATGTAGATTCAAGATACGTAATTCAAGACCTTTATTGTCATTGTACAGCTGCAGACAACAATACAACAAAACTATGGTGGTACTCTGTGAGTTAAAATAGAATAAAAGATAAGATAAAATAGAATACAATAAATAATGAAATACACAGTATAAGAGGATGTAGTATCTAGGAAATGTAAACACACGATGAGGTGGTGCAAAGGAAGGTGATTGTGCAAACACATACCAATAAATTATCTTTATGATGCATTATTAAGAGAAATGTGATAGCATTTTAAACAATTGCTAATTTAAAATAAAGCGTGATTTTTTATATAAAATTCACATTTTTCTGAGATACAGTAAATGGAAACACCCTCTGTGGTTAGGAAATGTCTTTTTGTTCTAAATTTGCATCCTGAAGCAGATTTTCTGTGACCTCACTGTTCAGGAGTTCGCCATGAATATTAGCATCAGATACATAATGAATGTAATTTCAAAGCTCCTTGTATCGCTTTGCTCTCTTTTCTTTTTAATGTCCTAAGATCAGGGGTGTGAACGTTGTTGTAGCTGTGTTTTGTTTTGCTGACACTATCAATTCTGCAAAGTCATGAAAATGCACTGTGGCTTGTTATGGTAATACTTTGTCAGCTGGCGTGTCAGGCTCTGATAAGGGAAGTCGGGACATTATTCACCCTTTGCATCTTTACGGCTCTCGCTAAACAGCTCCTGTTAAAGGTCCCACAGAAAGGCTGCATCAAAGGGAGTCAGCAGCTGGAATAAAAGGACACATTAAAGTTCAGTTTGTGGATGATGCAATTCTCAGTGTACATTAATGATTTCATGCAGCCTAAACTCAGATATGTTTGTACATTTTAACCCCTTATTTTGCTGCCTATTATTGGAAGCAAGCAAATACATTTATAGAACAAACTCTGCAGCTTTGCTAAGCTGCCCTGAAACAGCAGTCTGTCCTCACCTACAAGATGGCAGGGCGTCTTATTGATGCTGCATCGCCGGATTCATTTGTATCATGTGAACACTCCTCATTCTGTCCACTATAAATCACATCCGCCGCACCTCAGAGAAAGGCTCACAGCTAATACAGATTCTCTCCACCTTGACACCGTCGTAATCAGATTTGCCACCTGTTTGTCTTGCTGCGGGGATATTTTTCACCTCAGAGACACCTAATTATGCATCATCTGATGCTATTTTTGTGATAAAATTACGGGATTGTTGGAAAGGCTTCAAGGCTTTGCATTAGATTTGAGTTGGGGGACCATGTGTGCTTGTTTATCACTTTCTTTTGTGCTCAGAGTGTAATTCACTTCATTTGGATGGAATTGACAGTGATGTTATTGTGTTAGGACACTTTTGAAGTGGCATCTTTCCAGAAAGTTCCCGACGGAAAAGTCCTTCCTGGCATTCAGCCTGTATTTAACATCATGTTCGTAGCTCTGTGGGTTCCAGTGTTGGTCAGTTAAACCTCCACTGTGATGTTGGTGATGGAAAGACTGTGGAGAAGACTAAACTTTTCACGTAGTGCCACCATCAGGCCAAATGTGCTGCAAAACTGATAATATTCCCCTGCATGGAATCCCTAGTACTGAGGACATATTTTCACAAGTCACACAGTTTCCCACCATCATGGTTCTGATATTCTCACACAAATATGAAGGGAGATCTCCACTGCAAGCATTTCATGGTGAAATGCATGTAAGAACATAACCATTTCCTAACATGATTCTTTTGTTTTGTTTTTACATTAAGGCTAATATAAAGAAACTGTAAATATTATCATATCAAAAGATAGAAGATCTATATAGTCAAGACTTGTCTGAAAAAAACAAGATATAGCTTGTTTGGCCAGTCTTTATAATGATCAAGTTAATAGCTAAATTTAATTCCATACTCATTGACTTCAGCTCAGCTTTGTTTAGCTTAGCTAATATTAGCATGCTAAGATGCTAAACCAAGATAATTTTAGCATTATTTATCATTATTAGCATTTTAGCATTATCATTGTTATCTTAGTGGAGCACATTTTCTGTGACCTCACTGCTCAGGAGTTAGCCACAAATATTAGCATGGGATACATAATTAATGTAATTTTAAAGCTTTTCCTTTCTTTTCTTCTTAATATCTTAATATCAGGAGTGTCAAAGGTTGTTGTAGCTATATTTAGTTTTCTCTATTAGGGGTTAATATTAACCACTTTGGGTTCCATAAACATAGAACTTTCAGAACTCAGAGCTTTAAACATTCAGCTTTTGTGCTACTTGGCTTATATTAGCTTGCTAAGATGCTAAACCAAGACAATAACTATACCTGCTAATTTTAGCTTGTTAGCATTATCATCATTGGCATCTTAGTGTCCCACAGGCTCACAGAGCTGCTAGCATAAAAACTAATCTGATGTAGTTTTGTTTCAGAGACTGAATCAATAAATTAATTTTTGTCAATATGATACCATTGTAAATAAGTTTCATTGTCATATTGGTCAGATTAGTTTGACTGTTTCCCATTTTATTGATGCATATGAAGTCAGGACCCACCTCATATCAGGTTGAAAGAGATGCATCCCAATTTCATGTGATTTGTTAAATTTTGTTACTTTCACTCAGCTCAGATATCATGTTTTAATTATCACTGAAAAAAAAAGTTTCATCAGTTTCAAATGCTTGAATTGCTCAATAGTGTTATTTTTTTTCCACAAGTGTTAACTTGTCTGAAGACAGTATTTTATTTCTAAAGTCTCCCAAGTGTTTCTCAAAACTTAGGTTTGAGAAGATTTAATTAGCATGGAGAAAATTGAAAACCTGATTTTCACATCTATATGACTGTTGACACTGAACAGAAAACTTCAAATTAAATGACGCCTCCAGAGACAGGTGTTTCTTCCAATTATTAGATGTATTAATATTGGAGTGACTGAAATAAACTCCAAAGGATAAACAATTGCAAGCACCATAGTGTAGAATTTAGTAATTTTCTGTTGAGCTAACCTTTCATTTCCAAGTATTTTTAACTGAGCTGTTGCCGCTAACAGTTCCTCTCATGAAACAAAACTGTAAAAGCTTCACAGGTCAGTTTTCCAGACGTGGCTTCATGTTCAAAGTGTGTCTGCGGGTTCGTGCCAGCAATGAAAAACAGAAAAGAAAGCTTTAAATTGTTTTGGAAAAGCGGCCTGTGCAATGCGCCGTCGGTAGCAGAGCTTGGTGCAAATTGAAGCGGAGTGAACGCGTCTGAACTTAGACAGATGAGATATCAAATTGGCGGGCAGGAGTGTGATAATCAGGGAATTGGAGAGGGAAAATTGCATCAGAATGGAATCATAAGCCTGGCCAGAAGTGAGGATTTGCTGATCCCTGACCTTCTGTTTCAGAGCTGAGGATTTAAAGTAATGAGATCTATGCAGTGAAACAACTCCACTATCAGACTGCCAGTCTTTAGCATAGCGTCTGCTGCTACACAAAGCACGGCCAATGGATTTAACACATATTTAGATATGTGCAGTGGCAGCAGAGAACAGAGGAAGGGTTAAGGAGGAGGAAAAGGAATCGCATTTTGTTGCAATAAACAGACTTTGCATGAAGTTAAAATGTGCTGGGGAGCTTTTATGGTGTTGAAAACGTTGATTTTTTACGTGTAATTTGAATAAAACTTCTCTTTTTTAGCTGTTTCTGTATTTCATCCTGTTGTTTTAGTTTAAATACCTGCGTGTTTGGAATTGTTATGCAGTGCAGCCGCAAAATCAGCAGGTCATGTTGTTTGTGATAAATAATCCATGCGGTTTCCGTCAAGGTAAAGAACCTCATTCCTCCTCTTTCTCTCTCTTTTTTTTTTGTGGACTGTGCGGCAATAGAGCTTCGGCTGTAAACCTCCGGTCGAACATCGGCTCTGTCTCCCACAGTCGTCTGGTAATTGCCTCTTACATGTTATTTCGCTTGGGATGATCCCGCGTTCTCATTAATTTGTCCTTTATCGCCGCCATGATTAGATCATGTTTTGAGAAAGTTAAACAGCTTGAGATGTTGAATTACAAATTTTCCGCGGTCTGGAGAAACCTTTTCAGTGACATCGTTTAATTCAGTTAATTAGCCTCCATAATTAACCTAATTGGACTAATATGGCTCATTATCTTCCCTTCACAGATTGTTTGTGGCGAGGCGGTGCATGTTTTCGACCCCGTTACTAATTTATATTTATCTATATTTCTATAAACTGTCGTCTGCGGTTACAAACAAATTTAAAGTTTAAAGTGAAAATATTTAAGATAATTACGAAGGTTACATTCATTTATTCAGTTTTCTGAGACACATCGAGTACACTCTTAGAAGAAGAGACGCCTCAAGGAACCATTTTGTGTTTGTGGTTCCATTTTGAACTCACTGTTGTTATTATGTTTTTAAACCCACAAACGGAAGAAACACAACTTTGTAGCTGCTCCTAAATGAAATGGAGAGGCTTTGTGTTTTATATAATAATGGAAATCACTCTTAGAAAAACCTCATGGAACCTTTTGGGGTTCCTCACTGTGGAGGAACATTGAGTTCAAAATGGTTAAGTACCCCACAGTAAGGTTTATTTGGGTGTTAAACTTTTATTATTAATCACTATTTTTAATATGTACTGTTATTATTACTCATATTATTATTAGATTTTATAATAATAATAATAATGTGGATTTTTAAAACCCCAAGACAAAAGAAATACAATATATTAGATGCTTGTAAATAAAATGGATAGATTTCTTTTACATGAAGGAAAATTGGAACCTCTGTATTATTGTCAAGAATCATCCTAATTTTTCCAAATTAACAAAACCAGTCTGTAAATAATGCATTAGTATAGCCATTACTGTCCAAAAGGGCTTATTAATTTAATGCCTTTAAAACTGTTCTCTAAATATTACATAATTCCTGGTTTTTAGTTGTTGGTGGTGGAAAAAAAAGGTCCACAAAAAAGCAAAGTTTTACAAATAAAATAAATAAATGCAAAAGGTATAAATGCAAGTGCACAAAAAAACCCTTATTTTCTCTGAACTAAGCTGGTAAAGGTTCTTTAAGGAACCCCCTAATAAGCAGCTATGGTTCTTTGAAGTTCTCTAGAGCTCCTGATTTTATCTCTTGACTAATTTTCTGTTGACAGAATTGTTTGTCGTTAAGTCTCTCCATTTTATTTAGGAACATCCATAGTGGGAGTTTAGCTAGCAACGGGCACCATGACAAAGACTTTTGTAATGCCTAATGACCTTCGACCAAAACTCATATGTTTAAGTGTCGTCTGTTGCCCAAACCATGAGTCTGTGAATGACAATGGCAACATCAGCACAGACAAATGTCTACAGTGCTAAATTAGTGTTATACATCATTTGATCCAGGTTTAACATAAAGAAATGTGGGTGCAGCTTTAAAGAGCATGAATCTCAGTGAAAGTGCAGCAGAGCATCTCCTCTGCAGGAGTAAGGGTTGCCATGTTGAAGGACGATTTAACTAAACGTTGCCCACATGACCCTGAGCGACAGCAGAAAGACCGAGCATTAAGAGACACATGGATATCTGGAGGCCCCTCATTCGGCTTCATCATATGTGGCCACCACAGGGACCAGAACCATCAGTGTGATGGGCTGCTTGCTCCAGTTAGCCTTTGCCTCCAGCTCCACATAGCTCCATCTAATTCCCAACTTCAGTGCAAAGTATGGGCCTCTGCTGCCACCGAAACCCTGCTTACAGGAACGGGGCGGAAAAGAAACCTGCCTCAACAACAACAGGAAGAGGTGCTGCCTTTAAATGAAATTGGACGGAGGCACTACACAGTGGAAAGATTGAGTCTAGATTGCAGAGCCAAGTGTGGACGTGGACAGACGAGCACAAAGGCAAGAAAAACTACAGCCAAGTGTGGACGTGGACAGACGAGCACAAAGGCAAGAAAAACTACAGACTTCCACCACCTACACTACTCTATCTCCCCCTGAGCTATTGCTGTAATAAAAGCTGGTTGCATCTAATGATAGTCTGTCATCCATGTAGATTACCCACTTTATTTTTGAAGGTTTCCTGCTTGCTTTTGGATATTTTGAATTTTTTTGGTCATGTTTAGAGCGATACAACTCTAAAGGTACAATTAAAATAAGAGAAAAATAAGGGATGTTACTCAATATAACCTGAAAATGCTGAAAAACACAAATACTCTGCTGCTTTTAGCAAACCTGTGTCACCAATGTTTGCTCTCAGGTACTTACAGTTAAAGGAGAGAATTGACAGTGCAGGCCAGTTAATAATATCATCAATCATCAGTGTTCCTGCTCTACACTCCTGCATCACAATCATAATAATAAAAATAACAATAGTAATGATACAATCCAACAAATAGCATCCAATCTGAAAACTGTCTGCCTCTCCGGAAGGCATCAATCAATGAAATTTGTTTTGGTCTCACTGGGGCTCCTGAATCTCTTTTGTCTGCTACTTTCATCTGATTACCCCTTTATATGTCAGATAAAAACTTCAATATATGGTGGAAATCTGAGCTGCCATCCTGTGACATCATTTGCAACAAGATTTAGCAAAGTAGCCACCAATGGCAAGCTGAAAAATGAAGCCAACCCTGAAGCTGCAGTTCCTCAAATGACCCCTTGAGGCTGACTCCTAAAGCGAGTCACTTCCCGTGTTTAAAAAAATCCAACTTTACAGTAGAAATAAACATGTTTATAGCCTTTTGGGCAAATCAGTTTTGGTCTCTATAGCTAATTTTGTTATTTGTGAACACGGTACAGGGAGTAAATCTTTATATAACCCTTCTGTTTAAATTGCATTAAGGCTTGAAGTTAGACAAATTATGAATGAGATAGAATGAACATGATTACACCTGAAGTACACAAACAAACTGTAATGTAAAAGTTATTGGTTGTAGTGATTAACACACAAATGATCAACTTCTACCACATAAATCTGCAGCTCCAGTCAGTTTGTGTTTTATTTCTTTGACTTTACTGTTGTATTTGACATTGTCAGTATTGTTTCCAGCAACAGGCAGTTAGTTTCTGCAAAAAACGCCTTAATAAATCTGCTGTAAGTTACCTGCTAATGTAGCACCAAACAACAAGCAGACAGCAGTTTAAGAGTATTCTAACTTTATTGGACAAATGGAAAAATAATCAGAATATAAATGATAGTAGCGATCCTGAGTTCAATAGGACTTTTCAAAAAGCTGGTGTTCCAAGGTGTTTTATAAGAAAAGACTGACAATAAACAGTTAAAAAAGACACATAAAATATTTAAATCTGTGTATGTGGGTTTTTATAAGCTTTTTAAACTGAGCCATTGACTGAGCTGTTCTGGCGGTTGGGGTGAAGCTTGTTTCTGAGTGTGTCTGAAGGCTAAAACAGTAAAAGCATGGCTCGCCTTTGTTTCAAGCCTGAACGGTGGGACTTTTGACATTAACTGAGTCTCTGATCTGAAGGATCTTTGTGCAGAATGAGAGGTTAGAGTTCTGAGATGTAGAGCAGACTATGTACAGATATAAAACTAATCAGCAGAATCTATAATTGACTTCTATAACAAATGGAGAGCTGGTGTAATTGAGCTAGGAACTAATAATCCACTGAATCTCATGGGTGTGTCCATCCAAGCTAACAGACTGTAGTGAGTCACCTGTTTCCAGATACTTATGGGTGCCTGTTGTGTATAGTTTGATTTTTTATCCTGGTGATTGATTAGGGATACAATGGATCCCAAAGCTGGCATGCCAACACTGTCACTGTCAACTGCTTTCAGCATGTAAACCCAGAACTGCAATGCATCTTGTTACTGCAACTTTAAATTGAGATTCAGGGAAGAGGGAGCAATGTTTTTAGCATGTAAGCAGGAAACTTAGTGGAGAATTGGAGCAGGTTTACTTGGATTAAATGCAGATCCAGATAACTTTCTTTAGAATTACAATACAAGACATTGACCTCAATGAAGGACTTGGCTCTGTCGGTGCAACTAACTGTGGCAATAAAACTGTATTTCACACTATGATGGTTAAACTTTGCAGTTCTCATTCGTGCCAAACTGTGGGTGGTGAACCTCTGTCCATTACGCCACCTCTTCGGATGCCAATATTCAGTCTGTCATTGTGTTTTTGTTCCCGACATTCGTCATGTCGATTTAAGAGTTGTTGTCTCTATAAGTTGGATTAGAAAAAGATGTACAGCTGCATCACTCTTCACACTCTGCCCATGTTTGTTGGCATCTCTTAGGGTCTGGCACAGGGATGTTGATGAACCAATCCTTAACCCTGCCAGGCAGCAGCCAATTAGCACAACACCAGATCTGTTTGAATCTCCGACATGTTGGCAACTCAGTCTGGAAGCGAGCAGCAGGATTTAGGGTTGTCCAGGAATCTTATACTTTGGAGGGAAAGTGCTCTTCTGTGGTATTTGTGTGGAGGTCATGATCTGAATTCATCCTTATTCCCAACACTTAATTAAAGATGAACACAATTGAATTTAATGAAACTGATCAATTTAGGTAAACATTTTAAGTTGTAAACATTATTTTAATGGGTTAGGTTCACATTTTAATGTTGTTAATTGCATCAACCTAATATTGAGTATAATTTAAACTAAAAGTTCTACATTCGTTGAAAACTAAATTTGGATGGGGGTAACTTAATAAAAATGTCTTGATAACTTTTTTTTCCCCCTTCTGGTTGAAATTTTTAGTAAATGAGTATATAACACCTAAAATTTGCTTTGACATAAGGAACAATTTAGTTTTTTTGATTAATCACCCAATTGGTACCACTTAATTAGATGCATGGCTGCCAGATAGACATCCTAATTTGATGATTTTATATTATTTTAATGGGTAAGTTTGACCTAGTATGACCTAAAATATTTAGAATTGCATCAACTTAATATTGTGTGTATTTTAAACTCAATTTCTGCATTCATTCATGAAAGGTAAATTCAGGTTAAGAGAACTTAATGAAATTAGACTGATAACTAGATTTTTCTTCATCAAGAGGTCAGAATTTCAAGTCTCCCCCCCTCCGCCAGCTTAACATTGGAGCAGGTTGTTATTTTTAAAAATTGCCAACTTATGTCTGCAACTATAATTAAGTACATAACACTTTAGAAAATCATTTTGACCAGTCTGGAATTACCAGCTTGAACAAGCATAATTACTTTTACATAAAGAATAATAAACTAAATCAATACATTTGAGAGGATTTTCAACTTTAATATGACCAACAGGGGATTTGTATACAGACTTTATGTGTAAAACACAATTAATTAAATGCATGGCTGCAAAATAAACATCTTAATTTGATGATTTTGCTTTATTTTAATGGGTTGGTTTGACATGATAATGTTGCATTAACCTAATATTGAGTGTATTTGAAACACAAATATCTGCGTTAGTTGGTTTAAAACTAAATTCAAGTTGCGGAAACCTAATGAAATTGGCTTGATACCTTAATCTTTTCACCTACAGGTAAAAATTTGAGTACATTTTGAGGAATCAACCAATTGGCACCAGTTAATTCGATGTATGACTGCGAGATAAACATCATAATTTAACAATTTAATGTTAGTAATTTCATAAACTTAGTATTGAGTGTAATTTAAACTCAAGTATCTGCATTAAATTACTCAAGGATCTGCATTAGTTGATTTAAAATTATATTTAACGTAACTTCAGAGAAGGATTGGGGAAACTTTTTAAAAATTTATCAACTTAATAACTTGCGTTCATAACTATGATAATTAAGTACATACCTCTCTCATTGAGGAACCAATCCTTAACTCTGCCAGGCAGCAGCCAATTAGCACAACACCAGATCTGTTTGAATCTCCGAGATGTTGGCAACTCAGTCTGGAAGCGAGCAGCAGGATTTAGGGTTGGCCGGTTGTCCTGGAATCTTATCAGGAATCTTGTGCTTTGAAGGGAAAGTGCTCTTCTCTGACATTTGTGTGGAGGTCATGATATGAATTTACATATCTGTGTACCTTGTCGGGTTTTTCTTGAAGAGCCAAGGAGGTTCCTCCCTAATGCCATCGGACAATGAATTCCAAAAGTGGTGTCGTCTCACGCATGAGTAGCAATTACCTCCTCCAGCAGCGAGCCGATTTTTAATTACAGAAGGTAAATATGCAGCCGGTGAAATTGATCAGGCAAATTACATGTAAGTGCTGATAAGGCAAATATGGCGGGAGGAGGGAAAGAATTGTAACAAGGCGGCTCTTTGCTCCTTCAGGCACTCGTACGTCCTCTGCTAATCACAATATCTCCTGGATACACAACAGTAATTACATTTCACTGAACACACCGGAGCCCGAGTACAATAAAGCCGCCGTACATTCATGATTCGAAAATGTCATTTGCTCAGCAGAAATGTGCAGATTTAGCAGAGGATTGTCAGAAACCCACGTATCAATCTGCTCGATGCCGTTTGACAAATTAGGCGATGACCTTTTCTCAGATTCACTTTGTGGTTTTGATAATAGTCAAGATAAAAAAAAAAATGGACTTAATGGGTTGAAATGACATTTTAATGTTGCATCAGCTTACTACTGAGTGTAATTTAAACTCAGATTTCTGCTTTAGTTCATTTAAAACTAAGTTCAAGTTGAAAAAACTTATGAAATTGAGGTTAAGATTTAAAGTAATTCAGTACATAGCACTTAAACTTTCGTTTTACATAACGTGGAAATACTAGTTGAAATAACTTTGTTTTTATTAGTAATGAACCAGTTGCCACCAGTTAATAAATGCATGGGTGCAAGGTAAACTTTCTAATTTAATTTAATAATTAAAACATTATTTTCATGGGTTGAGTTGACTTAATAACACTGATAATTGCATTAACTCAATATGAAGTGTAAATCATACGCAGATTTCTATGTTAGTTGATTCAGTTATGGTAAGTAAATAAAATAGGCTTGAAAACTCAACATTGGAGCAACTTAACTTAAAAAACAATCCCCATTAAATAACAGAATTACTATTTGGATTTAATCAACCAATTGGCACCATCCAATTATATGCATGGCAGCAAGATAAACATCCTAGTTTAATGATTCAACATTATTCTAATGGGTTGAGTTGACGTGATAACACTGATAATGACATCAGCTCAATATTAAGTGCAATTTAAACTCTTCTTTTTTTGCGTTAGTTGATTTAAAACTAAATTCAAGATGACGTAAGATGAAGTTGGCTGAGCATTGGCGCAACTTAACTTGGAATTACTATTTGGATGTAATCAACCAACTCACACCATTTAATTAAATACATGGCTGCGAGATAAACACACGAATGATTTAACATCATTTTTAGATTTGATGTTTGGTATCAGTAACATCCCACCTCCTCTTTGTTGCTCTTCATTAGTGACCTTGACAGACACAAGGTCACGTCTCCATGTTTCATCATTGGACTCGGTCAATACATGGTTATTGATAAAAACTTAAAGCTACTTATACACCTGTCAGGTGGTAATTCCTCCCCCAGAGGACCCCTTCCCCCTGCTGGATTTAGCTGACCACAGAGAATCCTGCTGCTACTTCCATCTACTCAGAGGTGAGTCGAGCCTTTTGTTTTGAGGCTATTGGAAGCTGCAGCAAGCAATAAATACACTTGCAGATAACACAGTGGAAAGTTATGGTTTACCAATAACTCTGCGCTTTATTGCTCTCAGCGGAGGCGCTGCTGCTGTATTTTGAGTTTCTGCGATAGACTTCCCCTCCCAGTCGGCCCCCCGTATTAATTTATGCATTAACTTGGAAAAGGTCCAGTGCGAAATTTCCAATGGCATCCAGAGCGCGAGTGATACCACAGTAAGTAATTGGATGGTGTTAGGAATACCATTAAGGCCTATAAAACGGCTGACAGAAGCAGGTCAACAATCCATCACTCTCACATCTCAACACATTTCATTTCCTTAGAGCTGATTTTTAATAGGAATTTGCTTTTGTTTGGGTCCAGCCCATTGTAGCCCCATACTAACTGAATACACAGTGTGTTTTTGTAGTAGTTAATTAAGTGCATGACTGCCAGATAAAATGAAATAAAATAAATCAAGTTTACAGAAGTTAAAAACATTACTTTGATGGGTTGAACTGACATAATAATGCACATATTTGCATCAACATAATATTATGTGTCATTTAAACTCAAATTTCTGCATTAGTTGATATAAAACTAAATTTAAGTTGAGATTACTTTTTGATGTTGATGCTATTTGCAGTTTGGGGCTGTTTTTAACAGTTAATATGTAAATTAATACTTCATTTAATCTATTTTACTAAATATTATTTGTAATTTAACAAACTACTTACCATTTCTTATTTCTTAATACACGTATTTTTTTCTTTCAAGTATTGTTCAGTTTCTGTGAAATAATGATATTTTTAATGGATTTAAATGCAGTAAAAACAGTGTAATTTTGTTGTCAAACATTGTAAAAGAACAAATAACTTTTTATAATAATACAGACTTTTGGATGTGGATGTGATTGACCACTTAATTAAATGCATGACTGATAAAAAAAAAGGGAGATTACAGAAGTTGACATAAAAAAGTACATTATTGCTTCAATATAACATTATGTGTAATTTAAACTCACATTCTGCATGAGTTGATTTAAAACTAAATTTAAGTTGAGATAATCTAATTAAATTGGCTTGAAAACTTTCATTTATATCTTATGTATATGTATTCTGATTTTCCAGGCACTGCATTTTACATGCTATGCCATTTTTTTCTGAGCAGCATCTGGCACTAGAGTTTCCTTCAGGATTAATGAAGTTTCATCATGACTTGACTCATAGTGCATACATTTAGTGAAACCTTTAAAGTTGCAAACTTTATTTTAGTGAGTTGAGTTGATGTCATAATGTAGTTAATTGCATCAACTGAACATTGTATGTAGTTAAAAGTCACATTTCAGCATTAACTGATTTAAAACAAAGTTTAACTTGATAAAACTTACTGAAATTGAGTTGATAACTTCAGAATTTTAAGTCTCCTACCGACTTAACATTAGAGCAACTTATTTTTTTGAATTTGCCAACTTAAAAACTAGTGGTTATAACTATATGTAACTACGTAATACTCAAAAAATATCCTTTTCTATAATATGGAATTAGTAGTTGGAAGAATTTAATTTTTTATAAGTAATCCACTTAAAAACTTGTGTTTATGCTACCAATCAATTCAAATATCTTTGGTTACAGAGGAAAGTCTCTTCCACTTAACAAGCCGAGATAAATGATAAAAAGAGACATTTCAAGATAAGGATTGTTTGTTTTACAAATTAATTCAGCTAAACCAGTGAATTTGAGAGTATTTTTAATTTTTGTATGACCAACAGTGGATTTGTGTACAGCGTTTTTGGCTACATCTACTGATACAGTTGATGGAACATGTTGTACTATTACTTTGGCCATATTGCACTCTAAAAAATAATTTTTGGACTCAACAAATAAAGTAAATACACATTTTGCTTTCTGAGTTGTGACAGCTTCTAATAAAATCATGTTCAACAAGCTACACTGAGTTTGAGAGAATTTGAGTTTTCTCTACAATCAAAAGTATTTTTAATCACCAGTTCCTTGATTTTTGGCAATGTAAACACTGGTTTTTAAGTTGATTACTCATAAAAATGAGGTTGTTCCAACTAGTATCGTGTTTTTATCATGTCTTAATAACATACGTGACACATCAGTTACATCTTTGCATGTTTTCTGTACTCCTTTGTTGAATCACAGTGATAGAATAATAGCTCAACAGCAGAACTGCATGTACCCACGATTTTCTACTTTACATTAAGTCTGTGCAAGCAATGGCTTCTGTCTTCCAAACCACGTCCAGTGTTTGCATGCTGCCCTTCCTGACAAACACACTTTGAATGCAAGAGATTCTAATTCTGTGATTCAGATGTAAAAAGATGACAGCCGAACGCAATAACAGTGCTAATATTTGAAGGATTTTAACGTTAAATGCCACGGTGGGAGCTGAAGCCCAGTGTTCTCTATAAAACATATAATCTGCACACTGCAGGAAGCCCATCATCAGCTGTATTGAGCTGAGCTTTAGTACCCCTGGTCATTTCCAGCAGATAAACATTGATCATGTTTACTCATGTCCTCTACATTAACCTGCAGCTAATGACACCTTTTCAGATCAATCGCTCCTACTGCACCGTCCGAAAATAGATTCAGGAGGCGCTGAGCAACTACAGCTGATACTTAAAGAGAGAAACGGTGCCATTCCTCTCGTTCTCCTGCTTTCCTTTCACTCTCAGAGCTGCCAAACTTGCTCATTTGTCCTTGGATTTATTTCTGTAATAGCGAAGCCAGCAGGCCTTCTGCCTCGGCTGTACATGCAGGCTGCAGCCAAGGCCTTGAATGACTGCCTGTGTGGGTCGGGTTGAATTCTTGGTCAGGACCGGAACCATGAAGAGACGGATCAAATGGCAGCAGCAGCCCGGTCCGAGCGAAGGCTGACACTCTGGCTTTGACCTTCCTGATTAAACGCTGTATCCGCACTGTAAAAACAAACACTAAAGGGATAATCTGGCAGAAAGCGTGCAACAAATAAAAGTGGAATACTGTAACGTTCAAAAACTTTTTAAAATGTCAAATAGTATAGAAGAACGAATCATTACTTGTAGAAATGCAGATTTTTTGATGATGTGATTTTACTAGATAATGTCTACTCAACACAAAAATTCTGACAAACAAACTTAAGAAATATGATTTATAGAAATAAACATCTTTTTATATTAGGATATTATTTACAGTTTTTACTTTAATTTTGATTTTTGTATTTTTTCTGTGATTTACTAGATGGTACTTGTAATTTAAAAAAACATACCACATTTCAGTTTTTAATATACTTTTTTCAAAAAATGACAGATATCTGTAAAATAATATTTTTTTCCTGATTTAAATACATTAAAAATAATCAAATTTTATGTCACACATTGTAGAAGAAGAAACCATCATTTGTTAAAATATTTTGATGTAGATGCTATTTACTATTATTTTTTATTTATTTAGAAACTATTGACAAATATCTATAAAATAATGACATTTTTGCAGATTTAAATACAGTAAAAATAGTGTAATTTTATTGTCAAACATTGTAAAAAAAAACAACTATTATAAAAATACAGGTTGCTTGCTTGCCTCTTTCCTGTTACTATTTTACTGGTGATTATCTGCAATTTAAGAAAACAGTGAAAAATCTATAAAGTTTTTCACTGTTTATATAATTATATATTTTAGGAAATAACCAATTCTGGTAATATATAATTTTTATCTTAATGACTGCAAAATGCTGTAAAATAACAATATTTTTAGCTCATGTAGATAAAAAACAAAATGGTGAAATTTTGCATCAAATCCAAACCGATTTACTGATGTGAACTTCGTATACAGTTTTGATCATTTTTTACTGATTTACATGTAAATTAATACTTTTGATTTTACTAGTTATCATCTGTCATTTACCAAAACAAGGAGAATCTGTAAAATAAGAGGAAATTGTTCAAAAATAACAGTCAAAAACAGTTTAAATGAACTTTGTACAGTGTGGTAAAGACTCCAGTCAAAGTCATCTTCAGATTTCTTTGTGCGCTCTCTGATTGGACGCTGCTGGTAACTGTGTGGGCAGCGATACAACTGCTAACGTACAGAACATGGAGAACTCAACAGCTTCCCAGAGGACCGCGCTTCATCATCTCATTACTGCGGCGACGAGACAAGGTCACGACCGGCCTGATTACAATTTACATCCCTGTTTGGCGCCTTAACAGACGTGTCAACTTTCTCCTCTGTGAGAAGCCTCATCGCCGCTTTAAACACTGTCACTCCCTCTTAACGCAGATATAAATGAGTTAAATGTATCACGCTGGCAGAGTCATTTGCACATTGCTTTGATAATCCAGGAGAAGAACAACAAAAGCGGGTCGGTTCTGTGCTGTTGTCTGTGTTGATTAAGCTGCAGCGAGCTAAGGTGAGCCACTCTGAAGCGGTTATGTTTTTCCATGGTAGCCTTATCTAATCACCTTTAATCAAATGCAAATGATGAGAATGGGGAATCTTTAATTCGGAATAATGTGAACAAAGGGAGGAAACATAAGAGCTTGTTAGTTAGCACCATCGGTTTGCTCTCCAGGCGGGTCCTAAGGGGGCTTCTTTTAATCCAGCATCGCCGTGGGCAACAGCTACCAGCCCTGAAGCGTCCAAACTGGATGAAATTAAGCAAAATCAATGAGGCCTAATTCGCCTTGACAAAGTTGACAAATTCTTTTTCTTCTTCCTCGGTTATCACAGCGTCTTGTCCGGGGATAATGTTATTGTAAATTCCTTTACAGGCTTATTAAACAATTATCCAACCAGCGGTGCTTCTGACAGCGGCAATTTGAATAATTAATCTACATCTGCAGCAAAAATGCTTTTGGTTTCATTCATCCCAGTCCATCTACTGTTCATGTGTATATATAGATATATATATATAGAGAGAGAGATGCAGGGTTTCCCCCAGAAAACTTGCTAAGCCCAGTGGTAGAGAAGTCGACCGGCGGCCCACCGTGTTTTTGTAAAAGTTTAAAGTTGACAGGAATTTAGAAATTATGACTATTACTTGTTATTATAAGCCATTTATTAACAATATTTAAACGTGGAGTCTTACAAAAAGGCACAATCTTGAAATATGGTTTTAACAAACACACACAAAAAAATACAATTAAAATAAATAACATAAATTATTTTCACTTAAGTTAAATCCTAGTGAATCTTAAAACAAGCCGTCGCTGGCCACATTTAAACATAAAATAAATTAACATAAATAAAAAAGTGCAAACATGGCCAAGGGGTAAAACCAGGGAACTCAGAGGCTGAACAGGTCTGCTGTGCTGTGTGACCTCTACTACTTGATGCTGCACATGGTGCAGGTTGGATCATTGCAAGCAATCCGTCTGGGCTTACCATACTCGGTCTGGTAGAGCCATCCGCTAAATTTAGGGTCAACTAACCATTTTGGATTAAATCCGCTAGTTTGATGTTTACCATCGCAACTCGCAGAAGGCTGCTCCGACGACATGCTAACAACTGTGCTAACTCGCACTGGCTCTGCCTTATCATTGAGCTGTGGCTTGGTTGGCTCGCCAGGGATGCACTTCCCTTGGTCTGGGGGTGAACAAGCGGGCTTATTGTCTCCTCCAGTACTCCTCCGACTTCGGAAAAGGAACGTGTCCAAAGTTTTTTGACCCTTTCTCCGTGATGTGACACGTAAAAGTTGTTTGCGTGTAGACAAGTAGAGGTTTTGGGCATTCAGATGATGGAAAATATACCTGACCTCTCACCCCCTATGTGCTCACGTATCGAAGTGCATTGGCGTATGAGATGTCGCAATTGCGCTTTCAACTGTATCACCAGATGCGGTTGAAAGCTCTGTGTACTGTCTTTGGTATCACTGTTTTGGGACATAAAAAAACCTATTTAAAATAAATATACAAGTGACACTTAGCCTGGCGGGTGGCCACGAAAAGCCTGGCAGCCCGCCAGGCCTATAAAGCACTGGGGGAAACCCTGTAGATGTGACCCATTTCAGAGTGAGCTAAACAAGTTCATTTTCTTGCTGCATGTCATTGTAATTGAATTTAACATAATTTAGTTACTTCTGTTGTTCTTACTAGATATTATTTGTAATTTAACAAGACGGGGAAATGTGTAATAAATAATTTTAAAGAATTATTTACCATTTTTCAATCCTTAATATACACGATGTTTCTTTAGAGTAACTACACACGTCTGTAAAATAATATTGTATAATTAATTAAATTATTGTTGTTATTATTTTGGCAGATTTAAACACAGTAAAACAGTCTAACTTTATGATTACACATTACACATTACTATTTGTAAATGATGATTAGAACATTTTAGCCATCTCTTTTTTTACATTTAAAATGTAAATTAATTCTGTTTTCTGTGATTTTACTAGACATTATGTGTAATTTGACAAAATAGGGAATATCCGTAAAAAGAAACACACATAAACATTACATTTTCCAATCCTTAATATACTTTTTTTTTTTAATCAATAATGACAAATACCTGTAAAATAACATTCTTTTTTGGTGATTTAAATACATTCAAAAAAATGTAATTTTTATGTCAAACAGTGTAGAAGAACAAATCACATGGACATTATTTACAGTTCTGGCCATTTTATAAAATTAATTTTTTATGGTTAATTGATACATTTTTTCAGTGATTTTACTAAATATTGTCTGTGATCTAAATAAAATAAAAATATCTGTTAAATGCAGCTATTTTTTGTGGGTTTTTAGTTGAGAGATAGCTGCATTTCCTGTCTTTTTCGTTGCATTAAAACTCCCGATTCTACTTTAAAACACCGCCTGGGGACGAATACATCTATCTCTGGAGCTTCGCCTGCAGCAGATCTCTCAAAAACTTCACACAAGTTGATGTTCTCCGCTGAGCCTGTGCTTTATTTTTCTTTTCTTTTTTTTATTACCACTGATGAAAAACATCCCAGTGAATCAGCAGAATTGAAACATGAATGAAATTTATGTAATCAGTGTGTCAGTTTGTTCAGATGACCAGGACAGGAGGATGATATTTTTCTCACTCAATGGATACCCCGGAGTTAAATAAGGTCTTTGTTTGGCTTTTCATTCAGCACAGCGAGCGCATTACGCACTCTGAGTGATGCTGCGTCTGTTATCAGCAGGACGAGTGTCCATAAATTTCTTTTCAATAATTGTGTCAGGTGTTATCTCCCCCTTATGACAAAGTGCTAAACAATGATTTATAGTCTAAATATACATTCTGTTCAGGGCCGTGACTTCTTCAACACTTTGAAAGTTTTTAACAGGCCAGTAAGCGAGTTCACACCTACGAGATGCCACAAAGCAGTTTTTCATTCTTATGTGTATTTACGCACATATTTTTATCACTTTTAATGTGCTAGAATTTAACACTATAAAGAATATGTGTTAATAAGATGAAAATGACTTGGTTCTTGCAGTTGGATGTGGGGAAACATAGGTGTAAAGATGGGCACAAACACCTATATGATGGTTTTTATAATATAAATATGAAGTCCTGCACCTCTGTGGAAAGAGAACAACGATGAAGAAGGAGAGTGAACTCAGAAATGTATTCTGTGCAGTATGACACAATTTCTTTGATTATTATTTTATGAACGATATTTGACTATTTCCACAAACTACAAACTTTTTCACTTTCCTTTGCACATCAGCTGTAGAAAGATGTTTCACCGTGCTGAATGTATCTTCCAACAAGTTGCTCCTCTCTATGCTTTTTTTGAGCCCTGCTGCAGATTTTCCCAAATTAACTTGCACCGCACACACAGTTCAAGGGCCTTTCTGTTTTTACAGTTACTTACTGTGATCAGTGGTGCAATTTTGGAAGAGACAACATGCCTTTCAAACCTGTTGGAGGGGTCTTAGAGGGTTACAGTAGTTGTACATGAATAGTTTATTAATGCACAGTGGTGGTTAAATGTTTAATCTTCTACAGCCGGCTGCACTCTGGCTGCAGATGTTGTAAATCAGCAAAGTTGAAAATGGGTAAATCCAGCTCAGCTAAATTAAATTAAAATAGGATTATACAGTACATAGGTTGCTTTAGAATAAACTAGTATACAAATACCCAACTAGAGCAATGAGTACCTACAATGAAAGAGGGCACTGCTAATGTTAGCCACACTTAGCAAACCAATGTATCTTTGTGTAACTGCAGATGCTGTGATTCTGCTCGGTTTCAACAAGATAAAGCTCAAAACAGCAGCAAATGTGCAAGACCTGCTTCCACTTAGCTTTGAAAATTAATGGAATGTAATGATCCTGAATGCATAGTGAAGATAATCAAAAACGTCCATCATGGAGCACAACCAGTGTTTTCTTACTGGTAGACTTTTCGAGTTGTATAAATTTAAATTTCCACTTCATCGACAGAGAAAAGAGCAGCTCGGAACATTCTCGGGAGCGGCCCCGGTGGTCTGATGAGGGACAAACCGTGAACTATCTGCAGGGTTTTGGAGGATGAACTGATCCACAGCAGCTCCAACTCTCAGCTGCAAGAATGTGCTGCCAGATACTGCAGGGCACCTTCAGAGGTCTCGTGGAGTCCATGTCGAAGCTGTTTAGTTGGCAGAACAACGCACCAGGCAGCGGCAGGCAGGAGGTTTTGGCTCGTCACTGGAAATACACTATGTATGTATGAAAAGGAAAGTACGTGTACATGCAGATGAATGGAGCCAACAGCCCTCCGATGCTGTAAACTCTTTGCACAGGATCAAAAACCAGAACAAGCTAATCACATCATTACTAGGAATTATGCTGGATCGCTATCTTTCATGGTCTCAGCATATTGACAGTATCATTAAGAAAATGGGGGAAGGCACAGCTGTTGCCAGAATTTTTTTTCTTTTTTTTTGCACCAGTTAAGAAAAATGTTATCATTTGGAGTGCTGCTCTGCTACAAATAAGAAAGAATTTAAACCACCAGGTTGGTTTTATATCGGTTATCATTGGTGGAATATACAAAAGATAGTCGTGGCTTCTGTAGAAGTTAAACCTCTCTATGACTTATTCCTATTTATCAAGAAATTATCATTCTCGGACCGACTGCAACATCCAGATCAAACACATAATTATCCTACATGTGGAAAAAAGGACATTAATGCTGTCAGATCTGCAGCCAGAAAAATAATAGTTTCCTTTTTTTAATGCAAGTAAAGTGTTAATATGATCACAAGCTTCTTCATGCAGTCAATGACTACTGTTTGTATTTGTTCAGTGTACTCTGAGGTGCTATTAAGTCCGATACAACAACCAGGACTTCTCTAAATGCCACCAATGAATAGAAAAAAACACAAATTTCCACAGTTGTGTAACCGATGCTACAACCTTAAAACCACCTGCATGTCCTGATCTGCAGAAAAAGTAACAGCAAACTACTCTTCCAAGTACTACAGTGGCGACTGCTAATAAGACAAGTAAAGAAAGAGGGAAAATGGAAGCCAATGAAGGCAATTAATGACATGAAGTCTGAGTTCTCTAAACTTGATGGAATAATCACAGTTGTTACTGGAATAAGGCAAGAGAAACGGGACTGTGCCGTCATAAACCGAGCTACGAATGTCAGCGGTCGAGGATGAGATGGCTACATTGAGCACTAACGTACAAACACACTGGGGATATCCAACAAAGCTTTACAAGATAAAGTGTAGCACCTAAACAACCTGAGGATGATAAACCTGCCAGACGACCAGAACCATGCCTTTTTTTGGGAAAATGGATCCCAGAAATACTGGAGATCAACGGCCAATTAGTTCTGGAGAGAGTACACCAGGTTGAACCAAAGAGGGACGCTAACTCCCACCAAGGATGCTAATAATGAAGTTCCAACCACAGGGACAAACTGAAGGTAATCTATGCGGCAAGGAAGGATATTAAATACAGGATTCAAGTAAGATTCTACTATGATTTGTCTGTGGGGATTCACAAGCTGCAGGGGCCTGAAGATTCGACATGGACTGATTCATCCTGAAATGGCCGACTATGGGACCATCTCACACCTGCCCCGAGTTCCTGCAGTGAAAAGCTAGTTAACATTTAAATAGGTGTCAAAGTAACATCCACATGAATGCAAGACTCAAGGTTTCCCCACAGAACATCACCCAGAACATCACGCTGCCTCCACCAGCTCAACTTCTTCTCATCCTGCTGCCATCTCTTCTCCACATAAACAAGGCATCTGATCATCCACATCTTAGAAGAAAACAATACATCAGACCTTCCTCCTTTGCTCCATGGTCCAGTTCTGATGTTGTAGGAGCTTTCAGTGGTGGACAGACTTCTTTCTATCAGCAGCCTGAAGGTTTTCAGCAGTTTGTGATGACACAGCTCTTCTCAGGGATCAGACCACATGCATGAGTGACCCCTTTGGAGTCCATATTTCTGTCTCTGGTCCACTTGGACCATTTTGGTAACTACTGCAGAACTCCTGCTCTTCTGGAGATGCCCCATCTTCTACCATCACAATTTCTCAGTCCTTCATGCTGCACATTTTTGCTGCTTCCAACATCAACTTCAAGAGCTGCCTCATGTGTCCACCTGCGAACTGGAGCCTTTATAACAGCACAATCAGTGTGATGGTTTTAATGTTATGGCTGATCAGTGAAAGTTAAACCTGCATAGTTCATGTATTTGCTGCTTTGCGAGAAACTCTCTGGTCAACATGTAAGTGCAGTAATTGTGTTAAGAGTGAGATGCAAATGTAAAACTAAAAGTAAACATGTAAACTGTATTTGCGGAACGTGCATTTCCACTGAGTGGAATGTTAAGTGTGTGAGAAGCTCTGGTTGAATTATGCATGATAAAAATAGACGCGTTTCACGTGGAGTTTTGCACGTACATATTCATGCATCTCCATCCATACGTTTGCACGACAGCTTTCCTTGTGTGCATAATTCACAGGGAAATGCAACAGAACTCTTGAGTAAAAAATTAAGAGGAAAGCTTGTAGCTCCGTCATGTTGTCACATCTCAAATTTAAAAAAACGAATACTTTTAATGCTTTTTACCAGTAAGCATCCTGTTAATGTCTCCTTAAGCCTTTCATGTCTTGAGATGCATTTGCAGCCCCGCACTTGAACGATCGGTTGCTTAATTGCAATAATTTCCACACACAGAATCCTTCCGACGTGCTTTGGAGGAGGAAAAAAAAAAATCTACCAGTTGCAAAGTGGGTTAACAACCAACTGGGAGCAGCAAATGGCTCCTTATCAAGAGAAACACTTGTGGTGAATCTTAAGCCTGCATAAAAACAAAGCAAAACAACAACAAAAGAAAAACCAAAGGTGACAGGTGTGTGTGGATCAAAGAGGCGACACATGAAGCTGCAGGTAGTCACAAAAGCTGAAGACGTCGTCAGTATTCCAGCAGCATCTGTGAAAACATCACACCACCCAAAATAATGTGGAATTGGAAATAGAATAATGTGTGTTTTCCTGCTTATCTCAAGGAAAAAGAGGAGAAAGAGATAATGATTTAAGTTTTCGCCGTAGTTTCAACGGAAAGAAATGAGGCTAAATGAGGCCACAGCAGATGATTATTTACTAATAAGCAGCAGAGATTTTAAGATTAGCATGCAGCGGTTTATATATAAAACCTCCGCGGGATGTGCACCTTGACAGGCCTTGATCAATCTCAATCCCGATGAAGACATTATTTTTAGATATGTGACAAGCAGCTGAACTCTCTGTTTCTCAGCCATGTTTCATTTTTATATTAGCGATAGGCACAAGTGGCGCATTTTCCAAAGGAAGATGTGACAGGCTAATCCACAGAGAGCAGCGTTTCCTGGCTCACTGATCCCCCATGAGCCTGACAGTTTGAGGTATCTCCAAATGTCGGCAGGTAGAACTTGTTTACATCATTAGACGTGTGCATTGCACTTGTTTGTCTCCGAGTCTTCATTACGGAATTAATTCACAGATTAAAAAGAAACTGCACAAACAGTTTCATTTCATGCATCGAACTCTGTTTTTGTTCCTCTGCTGCGCCCGGATCATTTTCTTTTTCATTTTTTTTTCTACTAGTAATGAAATAGTGCAAAAAGATCTGTCCCCTGGAGAAATCTGGTCTCACGTGATTACAAAAATGAGATGTGAGAAAAACAAACAGTTGATAATGCCCTGCAGGACATGAACCCAGTACATCTCCCTGTTTTGGGAGCTGCAGAATGTGTGCTAATACTCTGCATTTCATATTTGTTTATTCTGCCTTCTTGTGCCCCAGGAAATGGTAATTGTTGTTTGTATATGCATGTTTGGGAATTTTGATCCATGATGATATTTTCTCTCCTCCATCCAAGGACAATTACCAAACAGTATAGGAGATAACAATGTTTGCTAGCAGCAAAGGCATACTTTTGATTAAAAAGAAATAATGGGGAGATATTTTAAACACCTAAAGCTTTGCACAGACACAGTTGTTACTGATCCTCACCTCGAGCCCAGGCTTCCCTTTGCATGACTAATATCGCTGCACTTTTTCTTTATACATTTCGAAGCTTCTTAAACAACCTCCAGAGACGAATCCACGCTTTTTTCTTTGAACTGTGCTCTTTATCCTTCAAAACCGTGTCCACCGTCCAACCGTGAGGTTTCAGCAAAGTATAACTCAGATTTTGATGGTGTGATTATGGTCTAAAATAGAAAGAAAGAAAAATAACAGGGAGGGCATTAAATAAGTTCCCAGTACGTGATGTTTTTGTGTCATTTCAAACATTTCTTTGAATTCTGGAAGAAAGTGAACATCAAAAATGGGAATAATCAGACGGTAACTATTTCTGTTACGGTGTATAACACTGTAAAGTGGCTCATAAGCTGTGATAAAAAATTCAGAGGATGTGCCTATAAAAAAATCTAAATCTGGATTTAAATTTGGCCACAATCACAGCTAAAGTAGTCCCCTCGTGCAACAGTACTCTGCTCCCAGTGGTCCTGCAACACTGTTATCGTAAACATGTCACGCACCATCAGTGATGACGGTTGAATCTCCTAAACTGTGTCAAAATGATAAACTTTCAAACTTCGATTTCATTTTGAGGAAGAGCAAGACATTATAAGGAGTCAAATCTGGCAAGTTGATCAGGTGTAGAGAGACAATTGTGTTATTATGGCTAAAAATTGTGTTTAATCAGTGAAGTCAGAGCACCTAAATTCCATGTCGCTAAATTTCAGGTTGTTGGCACCAAGTCTTGTTGAGCTCCATGGTGAAAATGTGAACATGCACCTACCAGTGGTCTCCAAAACATCTGTTGCACAGGTCCTGGTCTTGTACACTCCAAAAAAAATGCTTGGTTAACACAAGAGTTTGCACAAGTTTTTTGAGTTATTAAGACTTCTAATGAAAATATCTTCGACCAACCTTTTGCATTGACTTAGGGGTTTTTAGCTTTTAGCTTTTCCTCTACAATCAACGATATTTTTAATTACCAGTCTTAAGGAACTGAAATTGTCCAGGCACAATTCAACCCATTAGAACAATGCAGTAACTCAAAAGGTTTATCTAAATCAGTAAATTAGTTTTTTTTTTTTTTTTTTTCTTAAATCTTGCGGCCATGCATTTAATTAAAAGCTGGAAATAAGTTTCTTAATTTACTTTTCACATTGCATAAGCATGTAACTCAACAGAACAGATTCTAACACTGCAACCACCTTCATGTAGTGTTTTATGTAACTATATATATTTTAGGCCAATCGTGTAGATGTATGACAACACCACACAGTGGATTAAACAATATAAATGAAAAAAATATAATAATTCTGAACTATCTGAGGATCTTTCAGTTGATTTTTTCTCTTTGGATTCCTTTGGATGGGATTTTAAAGCTGCACTTATTATTGGTTTTGACCATTTCGAGGCAGGACAAAGTGCAGCAGAGCATGTTTTAGCTAACAGATGTTCTCTTTGAATCAGTGGATCTTTAGCTGCCAAATGTTCTTCTGTGTTTCCTAGCTAGGTGCTAACATTGCTGTTTTTTTACTCAGCAGATGGCGTCGAATTTTCTGATGTATTTCTGAAAACAGCCGCCTGAGTCGAATTTGTGGATCAGAAAAAAGAAAAGAAAATGAAAGCCCTAAAAGATGCTCGAATACGTTGCCAGTTGAGATGCTGGACATATTAACATAATCATAGGAATATATGTAATTCACATGTGAATTATTGACAGAGAAAAAATGTATAATTAAGCCTATAAATGAGTTCAAATGCCTGTGTTTAGTTCTTCAAAACTGCAAGAGCCTATGACTATTAGAAGGAAAGTGTTTGGGTTTATGAATCTTGCATAGGTTGGACTAAAACCTGAAGTCTTTCTGTTTCTCATAGTGACATTTTGTATCATGCAAAATTGTCCTTTAAGTGTTTGTCCAGTTTTATCTCCAGTATTCTGAGGTTCTGTTTAAAGAAAGCAATCATTAGTGCAGCTTTAGCGCCCTTTTTGCATCATCTGTGCTGCTCCTTAGATTCAAAATAATTCTAAGATGCACAAAATAATGTCATCCTGAAGTATAGGAGGTAGTTTTAATGATGACGCTCAATCAACAACAACACGGTGAAACAACCGGCGACGCGAGCTTCGGCTGTCATCCCTGTGTTATTCTAAAATGTGCAGAAAGTTCCGGGTTGTAGCTTTAACTTTTTTTTATTAAGCAGCTTGGCACCGAGATAACAATGTTCTCCCTGTTTGTTTGCCTTGTTATCTTGACTCGGGTGGGCAGGGATGACTGGTGATCCTGGAGCCACTGTTCCAAGTTGGATGTCTTTTGACACCGTGGCAGCAGCTGTTTCATCAGCGGACATCATTCCAGTCGTACGTACATCCGCGACACCGTCTGGCAGAAACAGCGTCTTGACTGTAGAACTGGACCGCCAGCTCCGTTCGGTCTCTTTCTGTTGCCTTCACGCTCCTCTGCACATCTTTAAATGATCAGAAGTGAGTGTCGGTCCATCCAGAGGCAGTTTTCTGCTGGTCCTGATGGAGGGGAGCCTGGTTTCGTCGCAGTATTTACAGTAGGAGAAGCCCGCAGGCCTAATTGGCGTGGTCAGTGATGGAGCATATGCACTTTCCGGTGGGAGCCCATCTGACAGGGCCACTCGCTGATCGCTGCCCACGTAGACTCCATATGTGGCAGACAGAAGGGCCTGAACGCACACTGAACTTCAACTAATGAAGCCAAGTCACTGGGCTTCCACCTTTTAGAGGACTTTATCCAGAGTGTGGAGGCAGAGAGTGCTGCTTCTCACACAAATGCAAGATAAGATGAGATAAAACAGAGCCAGAAATTGTAAAACATGTAGAATCCAACAGTCCTCGAACTAATCATGTGTGATATGTGGCTCCTTTAGGAAACTGAACCCCATCTAAGCTTAAAATCCCTTTATTCCGAATGTGTCTTTTTTTAAAAATGCGAAAAATACAGTGTTTGATGTAGCCATAGTCTGTAAATAACTAAAAATTAAGCGAGTGCAAGATAAGATAAGATAAAATGTTAGTAATGTTAAAGGAAATTTTTGTGCTTGATATTGCTCAGAAAAAACAGATGACATAAGAAATGCAGTGCTTGAAAGTAAAAAGCAATTAAATATAAGTACAAAAATATAATGAATATGCTAAAAAATAAGATTAGAATAGAACAGTAACAAGTATTGCTGGCAATTATACTGAGGTATTATCACACATAATGACAGAAATGAAATATTATATTGCAACTGAAAAAATGAAACAAAAGTGAAATATTGCACATATTGGCAATGTTGTGCATTAAAGTGAAATATTGCAAAGATTCACTGCCTATTGGATTTAACTAAAATCTCTTTTATTTATTTTTGATTACTTGCAGTACACTGATCCCTCGTCTATCGCGGGGGTTAGGTTCCAGAACCCCCCCACGAAGAATCCGCAAAGTAGTGACCTTATATTTATTTTATTATATATATATATATATATATATATATATATATACATATTAAGGCTTTATAAACCCTCCCCTCACTGTTATTAACCTTTCCCACACTATTATAAACACTTCCTATGCTCTAAAACATTCTCTACGCTCTAAAACCTACGTAATTTTAACAACATATGAAATTCTATATGGGTACAGCCACATAGCTTCTCCCTTCCTGTAGCATGTCGAGGAGTTCCACCTGCGATGGTAAGCATCTTCCCCTGGCGCTTGGGCTCAGTGCCAGAAGCCTTAGAAGGCGCAGAACATTTAATCGACATCGTAGGACTTGAAAAAAATTCAGTTTTTTACAAAAATTTCACAAAAACACAACACCACAGAACAACACTATATGCGCAGCAATCAGACGTTGATTTAGACGTTGATATGAAATGGACAAGGATGCTGAATGCATGCTGTACGTGGGAGGAGGAGACTGATGCTACGGTCGCTTAGCCAATCAGGATACAAAACACAGTGCTCTGGTTGATTCGGTAACTGTATACAACTTGAAAATCCGCAATACAGTGAGGCTGCGAAAAGTGAACCGCGATATGGCGAGACACTACTGTATTTCCTGAAGTATATTCTGATTACTAGTCCTGCTTTAGCATATTTATTGCTAGTTAAGTTATTCTTGACATTTTTGGGTGTATTACCCAACTCAGTCCAGTGTGATATTTTGTATATTTGTTTTCTAATATTTTTGATCAGTTGCAGATGTTTAATCTGATTCGATTTTTTAAAATGACTGTCTGGACAGTTATAGATATTTTTCATTTATAAATTTATGATTTTAACATTTCTGTTTGAGCTGATCTATTATCGGCCGTTTTTTGGGGGGGATTTTACAGCTGAAATATTACACCTGAGAAATGAAAATATGAAATATTGCACGCTACATATTGCACATGAAACAAAATGCTACACATGATTGCGATGGTTCAGCTGTCAAATGTGCACACACAAACATGCACACAAGCGTAACAACTCGCTCACCTTCACCTACTGTACATGCAAACCTGAAAATGGTGACGAGAGAAAGGAATGAGGAGTGAAAAAGAGAAGCTTTATGGTGTGCAGCTAAATGGTTGGTCAGTAGCATGCAAAGGTCTACTTCAGACATTTAAAGTTATTCATTCTCCTCAACTAAACACTCAGCTTCTTCCTGAACCACTCTTCAGGCTGGCACACACTACAGGATGTTTCAAAACTTCACCGATGTAGAGACCACACACTTGAAGATAACAAAAGACAGATTTCAAGACATTTCAAGACAAGATTTCTCTCTTCTGATCTTATAGTGTGTGGTGTTCACTACAGAGCTCACCACACACTATAAGATTCTAAATTGATTCTTCAACAGACTGTCTTGTTCTTCACGCTCAATATTCCAAGTGTCGCGTAGTCAGACGTCACTTCAGTGTAAACAAACATGATGGGATTAATGGCACTATAAATACCAACGTTACTAACAGCGATCCTTTTTCATTATGAGTAATCTAATTGATTACTTTTCCCATTTTTATAACGGCGTTACCGTTGCTGCCAAAAATGCGGTGTGTTACTAGAATTGAAGCTGTTTTTTCATCAGACCATTTAGATCTTTAAGCCGAGGGGCAGAGATTTTTTAGTGATGTCAAAATTGACACATTAGTGCGGATTAATCCATCATCATGATCAATCTGATTACAATTTTTAGCGACGGTAACTCTACTTGTTTGTTTTTACTTCCTCTTCTGTCAGTCAGCTGAGTCAGCTAGCATTTTGATTGGCTTAAATCTGGTACACGTGACATCACACACTGTGCGTGCTCGGCTCCTCTCGAAGGACCCTACACACTGCAGGATTTCTAGTCGCAAATATTAAACATGTATATTATCTACAATCTCTCCTTCCGAGACCTTCCGAGCGGATCGGAATGGACAAATTCACTCTTAACATACCCTACACCACAGGAAAATCAGACACAATGATATTGCAAACATCCGACAATCGAGCCTTTGCTGGCTTTGATCATAAGGGGGAGATCGGGACAAAAATCGGCCCAATTATCCTGTAGTGTGTACCGGCCTTTAGTCAATGCCTTTTTTTTTTTATTAGTTGTTGTCCGGGTGGTTACTTTAAAACAAAGTGCTATTGATAAAATATCATTACTTCAAGCTGAAATTTGATTAGATTTTCCAGCACCACATCATCTTAAACTTAATTCTTTGTGTTTTTACATTTTATGATTGTGATTTTTTCAAAAGATAACATTCCCCTTTAAACCTGAAATGTGAATGTGCAAATGCAAGTTAAAAGCACAATATTACAAAAAAGAAGCGTAGCACTGACACATTTAAGTGCATCAAATTCAGTTATACTTGAGTAGATTTGCTTAGTTACCACGGAACGCACCACAAAATCAAATCTGATAGTGAATAAGTGGGATTTCATCAGCTGTTGTATATTTTAACCCACAGACCTGCAGGATAAAACCCAGACTTAGATGAAATATCTTTTAGAATCAGGCCGACTGAGCTGCAAATTCTCCTCAACACCCAGCTACTTCCTGAACTGCTTTATAACAACGCCTTTTCTTTTACTAGTTGTTGTCCTGGTGGTTATTTTCCTGCCAGCCGCGGGTCGGTCGGGTGTTTCGGGGGGCTGCAGATGTTGGTGCATATTTAATAAGCCTTGATCACAGGAGCCCCAACCTCGCGATGTAATTCCGCTACCCGAGGTGCATCTGTTCTGCTTGTACTCGCAGGAACCCCATGCTGGTGGAAACTGTTTCACAAAGTCACACAAGTCATTCGGTGGCTCGGCAACAACAGCAGCTGAAGGTGTCAGAGACAGTCGGGAAACTTCTTAAAGGTATAAACTGTGTGGATTCGGGTTGTTCATTTCACTCGTAGATGCAGCCGATTCCCCCAGAGCAAAGTTATTACATCGTCAGAACAAATATTTCTCCATTGGCTGCATCTCACCTGGCTGCAGGTTACCCACAATGCACAGGGGGTCACCGGATAATTTGAGGATTTATCAGAATCAAACATAAGCTCATAAACACGATTTAAAGACACCATATTAAAGTGAAACCGCAGAACATTTTTCGTGCTTCTTCAGAGTTTTTATCCATTTCAAATACACCTCCAGTCACAAAGTAAATAGATTGTGAGTTTCCGTGCCTGCTTTAGTTCTCTTGCGCTCCGAGCAAAATGTGATGTTTCTGCCTCTGTTTTTCCCTCCAGACTTTGGCTGACCCACTTTCCCTCATCGCGAGCACCTTCAGGGTGTTACGGAATGAGGAATATTTACAGTGAGAGTGTTTAGAATCAATCTGATATGATTAAGTAATGACTTTGAAACAATTATGAGGGATCACAGTGAGAAACTGCAGCGTGTGGTTGTATGCAGGGATAAAAAATATATATATATATAAAAACAACCTTGCTGCAGCTTTAAGATGCTCTATTTGTGGCGTGGGCGAACGTCTGGTGTTAATGAACGGAGTTTCATTCTAGCAAATATACGTCTCCATTTCACAACACAAACACCTCGTCTTGCACAAAATGAAACCGTCACAAAAGACTGATTTCTGTGTTGGTTCGTATCGTAATGCTTCGAAAGTTGCTATGAAAAGGCAGCAAGATGATCTTCAGCTGCAATTCTTTACCGCTCCATTCAGTAAACGTGGACATATTTGCTATTTTAGTACTAAGGAAGTGCTCGTCTTCGCAAAAATAGCATTGATTTTCTTGCATTTCTTCTGAATTTTGCGCAAGAGCAGACCGCTGTAAGTCAGGCCTTGCAGCATTTTGATATTGAAAGCTGCAGAATTACAACTTGTGTACAAGTTATTGTACTAAATATATATTTTTATTTTGCCTCTTCAGTCCATGACACTAAACATGGAAATATTTGGTATTTTAGGATTGAGGAAATCCTCGTCTTTGCAAAAACAGCATCAGTTTTGCCATATTTCTTCTGTATTCTGCACAAGAGCATCCTAAACACACACTGTAGCGATGACTGCTGTAAGTCAGGTCTTGCAGCATTTCGACAGTGAAAGCTGCAGGATTGCAAATTGTGTACAACTTATTGTACTAAAAGCTTTTTTCGAATGGCTTCTCCAGTCTGCGTCAGTAAACATGCACATATATGGTATCTCATTATTAAGAAAAACCCTCATCTTTGCAAAAAATTGCATCGATTTTCTTGTATTTCTTATCCTTTTTGAACAAGAGAAACCTGAACATGCTGTAGCGGTAGATAGTATCAGTCAGATCTTGCAGCATTTAGACGGTGAAAGCTGCAGGATTGCAAACTGTGTAAAATTTATTGTACTAAAAACTAAACTAACTATTAGCTAAAACTAGGAACACTTTGCCTCTCCAGTCTACGTCAGTAAACATTTGATATTTTAGGATTAAGGGAGACCTCGTCTTTGCAAAAAACGCATTGATTTTTCGTCTATTTCTCCTAAATATCGGTGAGTTGTTTGAATGGTCATAGTCCTTTCGATGGCTAAAATATGCAGAAGTGTACACCACCACTACATCTGTGATCCTTCTGCTTTCAGCTCACATTCCACTCCCCCTCCACAAGTTACCCAAACCAACTGGTGCGGTAACTTGTTTCAGGTTCACTTTGTGTTGGGTGCTGTTTCTGCATTACCTCCAGGTTTTCCAACGCTCTTATGAGGAACTTTGTATAGTTCTTTCTTCATTCATGCTTACAGTCAAGTTAAAACCATTTAAAGCTGCTGTTTTAAGCATTAAGCTCCCCTTTAAGACTGCTTTCTTCCATGTGATCTGATTTGATTGCACAAAGTGGCTCAGATTGCATGAAGTTTTTAAGGAACCTCAGAAACATTTGGAGTTTGATACCATACACTCTGAAGTTGCAAAGGACTTTAACATCCACCCACACCTTCGTTGTGTCTTCAGCAACGACAAGAAATTAACAAGGTACATTAAGGTCGGCTTGTTTTTATAACACATTTAAACACAACAAACACTGGCCAAAGTGCAGCACAACATCAGGCAAATGAAACCAATAAAATAATTGAATTTGATTTCATGGATTATTAATTTTGCAACAATTGGAAAAAAATGGAATCAACATGTAAAACATTTTTCCAAGTGCACACAAGTGTTGTCAGTACTGGGAAAAATAACTGTGACTACGGGTATATGTGCATTTTTAATTAGTTTTCATACTTGTGTGGCGACTGTGGCTCAGGTGGTGGAGCGAGTTGTCCACTGAACGCAGGTTTGGTGGTTCGATCCCCGGCCCCTCCACATGCCAAAGCGTCCTTGGCCAAGGACGCTGAACCCATATTGCTCCCAAATGCAGACAAGCGCCTTGAATGGCAGCTCTGTCACCATTGGAGTGTGAATGTGTGTGAATGGGTGAATGAGAAACACATTGTAAAGCGCTTTGGATAGCACTAAGGTAGAAAAAAGACGCTATATAAGTGCAGACCATTTACCATTGTCTCTTCTCTGGTTTTACAAAAAAAGTCTACCTGCATGTGCAAAATAACTAATAGAAAAAGCCTTAAAATGATTGTAGTGAAGTTCAAAGGACAATAATAAAATAGAAAGCAGCATAAGATTATATATGTAAAACACAAGTGCATTAAAATTGTACTTGAGTAAATGCACTTGGTTACATCAAGTGATTTTGTGAATATGAAATGGATTAAATCAGCTGTTGTGCATTTTAACCCACAGACCTGCAGAATAAAACCCATTTAGATTAAATATCATTCAGAATTAGGCTGACTGACCTGTTAAAATCTCCATTTCAGATTTTTTGCAGACACATATTTGAAAAAAAAACAAAAAACAGAATTATTCTTCTGCCAGACTGGATGTGAAAGTTTCTCCTCACCTCATTGCTTCTGTGCAGCTAATTAACCTGCCGGATGAATTCCTGGGTCTGATTGTGATGCTCGTCTTGTGTTGCAGGTGATTCTGATGCTGACCAAACTGTTTGACTTCAACCTCAACAGTGTGACTGAGAGTTCATTATGGAGGTAAGCTCTTCACGCTACATGAGCTCATGACATTTCCAGAAAAGCCTCCAGCAGCTCCGGGTTTTGACACAATAAATTGGTCAGAGGGGGCTGCTGGACTCGCCGCTGTGTGTTTGTGATGTTTTTTTTTTTAATTCTGCGGTTTGAACTGCTGCCGGCTCAACCAGCAGGAATAAAAGGAGATTCATAATGTGGATTAATGAAACATTCAGAAACTTGGGGGGCCAAAGAAGACCAATGGTCAAAGGGAGAGCTCTCAAACTGCGGTGTCCTCGATCAGTTTGAGAGTCTGTGGGCAGCGGAAACCCCTCACATGAAAGTCGCTAATCAACACCACTGGAGCTGTTATCCGGCAAATTAGCTCGACCGGCCACGATACGAGTGAAGCCTGGCTCATTCCTGCCTCGATTCCAATGTAATTTTAGTTCAGTAGATGCCTTTTAGGAAAAAAGTGTTACTATTTATATCCGAAAAAAGAAAAAGTCCTAACCATCTGTGACAATAATTATCATTATAAAATGTATTTTTCATTATTTATGTTCAATAGACAATACACTGCCTCTATAGATTATTCATTTTCTACTTTTTATTGCTTTTCAGTCGTGAATTATGGTCCATTTAATTTTACTTTTTGACAAGAATTTACAAAAAAATGACTCTTTCATGTCAAAGTGTAAGCATATTTATACAAAGTAATGCCAATGAATTAAAAATATGAAACCTAAAATAAGGGGTTGCATAAGTATTTAGTAGATTTACCTTTAACATAATCTTTTTTTAAAGAAATTGTGATTAATTCTAAGTTTGATTGTTTGGGCAAAACTCATGTAAATTGGACAATTAAATTACTTCCTTGAAAATGAAGTTGCAGCAACGAAAGCTGTTCATTTGAGAGGAATCACAGGATTTTAGGTAAATTCAACTTAAACCAGTTGCAATAATTTTACTTGTTACATAATTTTGATAAATGTGATTCAGTTGCGTGTTACCAAGTAAGGCAGTTGCTCTAACAAATGTAGCTGATTCTTTATGAGGTGATTTAATGACAATTCTCGTGTTTGTTTTTGAATTTGTTGAAGTTTTATATATTTTATATGGAACATTAACAGTATTAACATAACACAAGCTGATTTTTCATCCCTAGTCTTATATACTGTAATATGAAGACAGTTTCCTAGATATTTAATCTCATGAGTGCTAGACACTTTCAAGCATAATTTATGATAAAACAGTTTCTGTTTTTGCATAGTTTATCTTAATTTTAACCTGCATTCATGACTCTCTATTGCATTTAAGTACAACCTATTTACTTCAAGCCTTTTCTCAAAATGTCATTTAAATTCCTTCCACAGCAGAAACAAAAAACATGGTGTCATCTGCAAAAAAAAGTATATTTTTGAACTAGTTAGACACAGATAAGTGTTAAATAAACACTTAGCTCTGCTGTAGGAAAATAATCTTGACTTCACATGGTGCATGAAGAAGAAAATAAAGATTAACTACATTTTTTAAAATGATCTAAATACCTTAAAATTAACATGGCAGCTATCTCCACATATTGCATGTAATAACTTTGTTTTTTGTTGTTGTTTGTTGCAGAGATTAGAAGAAATAGATCAATTTTCAAAAATCTTAAAAAAAAAAACCCAATATGTTTGATCAGATGTTTTTAATGGATCACGTCTCTTTTTCCAACCCACTGAATGCCAACAAACCTGGTTGGAAAAAGTCCAATTTTCAGTTTTCTGATCATGTGGAATACATTTTTAAAATTTTCAAGGCTGGAATCTGATGCTGGACTCTGTGTGGATCAATAAAATCCGAATAACATCAAGTGCAAAAAAAGTGTAATCAATGGAGTCTGCTAAGAGTGGAAAATAAAATCATGGCAACAGCTCTACTTTTAATGACTCTTTTTAAAATTGCAGAATATTTTGTCTTCATTTTAAGCTTTTAACTTCTTACTTTTCTAAAGCTCCACCAGTATTTTCATGTTTACCGCGTTCTGTACTTACAAGCTTCAGTCAAATCGGCAGAACTGATTCTAAATTCTAGCGGAGAACCCAGAGACTGTACGACAGGCAGAACTACGAGGGAGACATGAATAAAATGATGCACAAAACATCTAGAAGGATTACCATTTGACGTAGCGGTGCAGCTATAAAAATACTTTAATGAAGAGTAGAAACGAGCTGAGAGTCACTATGGAGGAAGGATGAGTGAGACAAAGCGAAGGTCAATAGGTCTGAGAGCTAATTCCACTTGATGCTGCATATTTAGATGTTGCTCATTGTGAAAGTATACAGCAGCTTTTATTTTCCTTCCTCTGACCACCCTGCAGATCATTTTTACTGCAGCTGCTGTCTTGATGGATAAAAAAGGCTTTTATGGGTTTGAGATTTTAAAGCTGTCTGAAAGTTGACAAACCTGCGACCTGCAGCTTTTAATTGTCAGATAAATTTTCTACATTTAAGTGTCTTTTGCAAATTGCTGCTTTTAATTTCCTGCTCCCAACATTTTAAGCTGTAAGGCAAAGAAAAGAAAAGAAAATTACATACATATGGACTGTTGACATGTTTGTACATTTTGTACTGTTGCATTTAGTTTTTAAGCACCAGTTCGCAACATGATATCTGAAGGCACAGTGAGGTCAAGACCTTAGGAAATGTATCCAGAGAAACCCAACAAATCCAGAGTTTTTTTTTTTAGATTCCCTTTGAGCAGCTCTGTGGGGAGAAAAACTCCTTTTAACCAGGAAGGAAAAACCTTTGGCAGAACCAAAGTAACAGGAGAACAGATGGAGAACAAACAAACAACACATGAAAGAACAACAAACACAGCATTTTTAATATGTAAACCACACTTGAGCAATTTTTAACTGTAACTTCTTGAACAGTTTAGTGTTATTTTACAGATTGAGTTGTTAAATTAGAGATTGTAACTAGTAAAATCACAGAAAAAATGTTTTCATTATTGAAATGTAATTATTCTTAAAAAGCCAGGCCAAAACTGTAAATAATGTAAAATGTGTATTCATTTTGTTATTTGTATGGTATTTAAATGAGCTGAAATATCATTACTTTACAGATATTTGACTTTATTTGACATTTGATATTATTTTCATAAAAATAAAAAACAAAAAACTACAGGAAAATCTGTGGTTTTCCTGCTTGATGAGTTACCTACCGTGTGTTAGCTGTAAAAATGTCCCTGCAGGCCAGAATTTTTGACAACAGCAAAACTGTTCTCAAAATATAACTGCAATTTATAGACAGATCAGCCACAGCATGATGACCACTGACAGGTGAAGTGAACAATCTTGATCATATTGGTACTATGTGCTGTTCTGCTGGAAAACCTTGTTGATCAGACTTAGACACCCAAGAAAACACTGTCCCACAACAAGCACACTCCCTCATGCAAATGGAAATCCCAAATGTCACTGTGCACCCCACCACATGGAAAAAACATCAAACAATCAGGAACATGTTGAGGAACATGACAATGGCCCAACATGTTGATTTGATCTCCAAACTTCCTACACCCCATTGTGATCAAGCATCAAGAGGATGCAGTGGAATAAGTTTGATTGACAGAGGCCCCACTGCACAAGCCAGATTACTAAAAAAATCCAGTGCCAACATCCTGGTTCCAGACCCCATAGGACACCCTGAGAGGTCCTCTTGTCCATGCCCAATGGTTCAGAGCATTTTTGAGCACATAAGGAGGACCATGATGTTATGCCTGAACGGTGTATATATCTCAGAAGGTGCTTGATATATCAAAATTTAAATCTAAAATTTCATGGACACTAGTTTGGAAAATATCCATAGTTTATTATAAAAAGGCTCAAACAAATCAGAACTGGTCAAGCACAAGGGAGCTTATTATTTGAGATGGAATATCCAAATTAAAGTCATTTGGACTCATCGTGGTCAGGTTGAATAGAGCTAAGTTAGTATTGTAAATGACACTGAAAATGAACTCTGAGTGAACTGTGGTCCAACATTTGAAACATATAATGCGTGACATGCTGGACATTTGAATATTGAGAGTGTAAAAATATGTGTGGACTTGAAGCTTCTTTACCTGCCAGAACCAATAACAGCCGCTTCATTAATATGAGCAACCAGCAAAACCTGGACTAATATTGCATCAGCAGCCTGTTTGCTGAGACTGTGTGAGATTCTGGGACTCATTCTTGTGATTTTAGTCAATTTGTCTTCAAGCAAACAAAGCGTCTGTTTGTGAGCTGCTGCTGTGGGCTTTCATATAGCAGCCCTGACAGGTCGTGTTTAATATAGAGCAGAATTGGGGAAGTTTCTGAAGGTTCAGGGACCAAACAGCATGCAGTTCTGCACTGAGGTTTACACAGCTTATAGTAAATGTACCGTTATATGGCCGAAGATGAAGTGAGGCTGCTGCTGCCACATTAGCCTCGTAATGGTGTGTCTTCACTAACGTCATTATAAATCTGAGAAAACGCAGCCTCTCGTAATGGACGGATGATTAAAGGTGCACGTGGACGAGGCAGACAGATTGACAGAAAGACTGATGGGCGAACAGATGACGAACATTTTGAGGGTAATGAGAGTGCAGAACATTAGCGGACAATTTACAGGAGGAGCAAAGCAACAGATAACTGTGTTTAAGATAGCCGGAGGGTCTGCAGGAGTTCAGCAGCTCCTCAGGGAGAGTTTGAAGAGAAAAAAACTGGGCGTCTCTGCTTGTTGTGGCCCCAAATAACAGTATGAGGTAACAACCTGAAACTTTCCTACCTGTCAGCCTGTCCAGCTTCTCTTTATTCTGTTTTTAGTCCCTTTATTTACAAGCTTACAGAGATTTGTGAGCTGCGATGGTCTAAAACTATAACTTGAACTGGCTTAACGACCCAAGTCCCACATTTCCGCTGCTGTCATCTGGAATTATTCCCATTTATATGAGCCAGCAGGGATCCTCTCCATCATTTAGTAGCTCAGTAGACCAATATCACCCCATTTAACCCTCTACAACCCAAAACCTGCAGACAGGTTTGAAAGGCATGTTATCTTAATACAGTTACACCGCTTATCAGAGCCAGATATTGCAAAAGCAGAAAAGAAATGTTAGATTATTAATTTTCCAACAGTCCTTGAACTACTTAAAATGAATATCTAAGCTCAAAATCATTTCATTCTTCAGATGCCATTTAAAAAAATGCCGTAAGTACAGCGTTTGATCTGACCAATGTCTGTGAAAATCTATCAGCCAGTCACTTTTTCTGCACTCTTCATTCATGGTTTCATGGTTGAACCAAGAAGTGCAGAACCTTCAGTTTATTACAGACTCTGATTACATCAAACGCCTTATTTTTGGTAATTTTTTATAAATGACGCATGCAGAAAGAAGGGATTTTGATGGAATATCATGGTTTTAGGCTTAGATTTGGTTAATTTTCCCAAAGGAACCACATGTCACACACGTTTAGTTCAATGATTATGTTTTTACAGTTTCTTGTGCTGGGATTTTGGGGATTTTTAAGATTTCTGTTTTGGGTTTTTCATTTTTGGGGGGTTTTTGAGGGTTCAATGGGGCAATATTGGCCCACTGAGGCAGTAAGAGTTGAAGAAGGAGGTCTGCACTGGCCCATATGTAGGGGAAAAAATCTGCAGTGATAACAGCCATTTAATGGGCAGATAACACCTAAATCAGGTGACAGATTAAAGGAAAAACCTGAACTTTTCACCCCTACACTGTGAACCTGCAGAGGGCATTTGGTGATATAGTCTGGGTCCATTTGTCCCCTTTGGGTGAAGACTCAAAGCAAACCAGTACAAAGTCGTTGTGCTGTTGCTTTCACTGTCACCAGATCTCAACTGTAAAGCTCTGGAAGTCTTTAGACCAACATACTCAGCAGCACTTTGTACCACATCTTCTAAACACCAAATGAAGGAGCATCTTTTGGAGGAACTCCAGTGGAGATCTAGAGAATCAATGCCAAGACACAATGAACTTGTTCTGAGACACTTACTGTTGGTTTTTCCCTCAATTTGTCACCCATCTGTATACATTTGCTTCATTTCATCCACTACTGACTGTTCGGCTGCTGATTATTTACCTGAGTGCGGCTCTCAGGGCTTCTGTTTACACACTAACAAGGTAACTCGGCGCTAAGATTTGACTCCAGCTGTAAAGACTGTTGCATTTACTCAACCAGTGAGTCGGAAAAGCAAACACACTCCATCCGGCTAATCTGTCTCTTTTCTCTCCAAGCAGAAGGATCCTTCAAAAACAAACTCTTGGCTTGAGGGACAGATTAGAATTTAAACAATTTAAGTCAAATAAAAGGGAAATGTACATTCCTGTGGTTGTCATATTTTGCTTTATGCTTAACTTCTTAAGCCCTATGCTATTATTTTTTGAAAAAACATCCCTCAGCTCAGTCAGTAATAGCTGTACATCTGCAAGGACGAAAGAAATAAACTTTGGCTCTATGAATCAGAGAAAGTTGGGAGAACTTTGAAATACAATAAATATCTAAATCACCATTAAAAGGTGAGAGTAAGATCTAAAAATTATAGCAAACTGCAGCAAAAATGCCCTTTTTGGCCATCAAAATTATCACTTAGAGAGTAAATTACAGCCTTGCAAGAAAGCTTTGTCATTTTTCAGTCTTACTTTTGTGGCTCTAAAATGAAGCACAGCAATGCAAAACTGCTTTATCAATTATGTTTTTGACAGAAATGTATTTTATCCCTGAAGGTGTTTGTTTGAAACGTAACAGAAATACGTTTCTTGTAAAGAAATTTTTTATTATATTTAATTTATTTTATTGAGCGGTCACTTCTTTCCAGCCATCCACTCATATATTAGATGGAGCAGGACTCCATCTAATACAACAGGGTTGTATTCTAACCCAAAACCTGATATTTTTCCCAAAAAAATGAAAAGTGTATTAAAATGAGCCTTAAATCTAAAATCATGACCCGAACCAAGACATAAATACCAGGATCAAAGCCCTGTTTCAGATGTACACCACCATCTCCACGCAGGCCGAAGAAGTATGTTTCTTTCAAAATGTCACTGAGAATGCACATTAGTCATGTATCAACCTCATTTTTGTGTCTTTTCGTTCCTCGTGATGCAATCTCTGAAAAATGACGGGTTGTGTTTTGTTAACACAGCTACAGGGACCTGCAGGGTGAAGGGGGTTAATGCAAACAGAGTGTCGGAGTTGCAGGAATCAGCAGCATGAATCAGGCACATTATGACGCTCACTCACTGCTCTCCATCCTCTATAGTTTACTGTGTAGTGAGCTGTGACTGATCAGACACCTGCTAATTATCACCATGCATCATTGCTGACAGATAAAGAGCCCACATTATGCTGTCTGGTTCGTCCCTGGACGTCAGTGTCTCTTAGATTTTTGCTTTTATGTGAATCTAAAAACCCAAAGACCACGCCAAAAGAAGGTATTCTCTACTGCAGAAAACACTGAACCTTACCTGCCTGAAACACCTTGCTTGAAGTTCAGGCTTTTCTTTCAGTGTTCATCACTGTAAGCTGCTGCCTCTACACCTTCCCTGGACTCTGCATTGTGATTTCTATATTTGTTGTGGAGTGTCGAGCAAAGAGAAGGAGGCAGGTTGAGACCTTGGCAGCTATAAGCATTCCAATGAAATAAAGGCTGCACACCACACAGATGTCTTTTGAACATTTGTTCCTCTGTTTTGTCAACAGACACAATGAAAACTACAAAACATAAAAGGCATAAAAGAACAAGGCTGCAAATATCCATCTTTCATGTATTTAAAAGTTTCTCAAACAAGTATCCACTATTAGATGGGTCCAAATACATTCACATTGCAACAGCAAATGCATCAAACCATCTATATAAAGGCACTTCAACAAGTATTATAGACAAATATGAAACAAATTATTGTGTGCGTCTTTTGGACACTGCAGAATCTGGTTGTTTCAGAGCCAAATGGTTTTCCTTTGCAGCCATATTGCTCCCGACTCATAATGGGACTTCTGTCTGAACGACCATGTCACATTTATCCGACCTAAACGTCATTGATGCACGACAAACGTCTCTATTCTGCGTTCAAGTAGGCGGGAGCAGGAACAAAAACAATAACCATGGCGGACGATAATGTGGAGTCCAGTTAATGCAGGGAAAGCAAGGTTTCGGAGTTAATTAATATTTGGGGGGACAGCTCTATTCAGGCCAAACTCGAGGGGTCTTATCGGAACTGGGCGGTTTTTGAAAACATTTCCAATAAATAAAGCACCTCCGAGCCAAATATAAGGAGGCTAAAGACTCAAACAAACGAAGCGGCTGTGGACGTGTTACCTGTCCATTTTACGAAGAGCTGGACCGCATTTTAGGAGACAAGCCCAGGGTTCAGCGTTCAACACCGAGCATACTCGCTGCGTGTGACGTCGTTGTGTCCTCTTCTGTGCATGCGGAACACTTTTGGGTCATATGAAGTTCACAGAGGAGATCACATACAAGTCGCATTTAATTGGAAATGTGAACAAACTTACAAAAAAAAAAAATCCGAATTGAGCATTAAGCCCTGCAGTCTGAACATGGTCAAAGTCTCATCAACACAGATGCCAAAATCCAAGGTTTTACATCAGAACACCACATAGTACCAATATGATCAATGTTATTCTTTTCACCTGTTAGTGGTCATAATGTTGTGGCTGATTGGTGTATTTCCCAATTTGTACATCTCTGCCACAGGTGGCAAAGAAACTTGAGAAGAGAGGAGTTGAGGCAGAAAGCATTTAATAAAATGAGACACCCACGTTTTTAAACTATTATTTCAAAGCAACATCAGTTAACTTTGACGTGTTGCACAACTGCATCACGTGTCCGTTGTTTAATTACTCCCCGTTTTATGATCTCTGTCATTTGAGCAGAGGAGTGTTTATGACAACTTACAGCAGGCTGTAAATTTACTTTTAATTCAATTCGCAGTGTGGCATACTGTGATGAGAATATATGGATGATGCATTTTAATTTTGTACTGAACACACACATGCGGTGAAGTATGAAAGAGGCATGTCACACAAAAAAGTACAATACAAATACAAAGTGATAGATATTATAGCTGGGTGAATTCGTCAACCTAGGCATCCTTGATCCTCAATCTTCTGTTCTCGAGATCCGTTCTAGGAATTGAGCATCCTTCATGATGGTATGCCAGGGTTAATTTTAAGATTAGGAGGCGGAAATTCGTGAAATAAGATGCATTGCAGTAAGCTGTTGGATCCTGCACTGCCATGTAAACAGAACGGTTTCGCCAAAAGAGCCGATTAGAGCCAGAAACGGAGCGTTTCAAACAGAGGAGCTGCAGAAATGTACATTATATAAAAAATAATGGAATTTTGCACATTAGCATGTAAAGATATTCTAGCAGACTCCCAAAATAGAATTCTAAACCTGTGAATCTACATAATATGGGCTCTTTAAATGGTAGTTTGCGCACCTGTAAAATAAAGCCTTATAATGTGTGTTCACACTTCGCTACACTCAAATTTTATACACCTGGATAAAATGATATGAGGTTAAATTAGTTCACTTGGAAGGGATTATTTGATTTCACTTTTTGATTTTACTGGCTCAGAATGGAAATTTGTAATAAAATACATGATCAATCCTACAGTAAAGGCAGCAAGTCTGTCTGTGTTGTTTCATTTGTCAGAAAGCTATACATATTCCTGTTATTTCTGCCCATTTAATGAACAAAAATGTTGATTTTTCTTTCAAAACAGATTGATTATTGCCAAATAATTTACAATTTAGTCACCTGTAGGACAAAAGTTGTAACTTTACTTTATTATCATGGCATAAAATCAATGTCAAGACTGCAGGGATGTTTAGCCAACAGTAGCAAAGAATTCAGGCTAGGTAGCTCGTGCTGCAGGAAGCTAATATAGTGTAACACTATTCGCTTAACATAAAATCAGCTAGTTAGCTTGTGCAACAGCAAGTTAATAAAGCATAATATTATTAGCTTAACATAAAGTAAGCAAGCTAGCTGGTGCCACAGCAAGCTCATAGCATTAAAATGAAGTAAGCTATTCCTACAGAAAGCCAACACAGCACAACAGTATTAGCTTAACATAAAATAAGCTAGTTAGCTAGTACCACAGCAACTAGTTTACTAGCTTGCTATAAGCTAATTAGCCTAACATAATAAAATTAAGCTAATTAGCTTAACATAATTAGCTACACAAAGCTAAAGCATAACCCTAACTTGACATTTAACTTTAACTTGAAGCAATAACACTAATAGATACAGCCAGTCAGTTAGGCTTTTAGGCTGATAATAATACATTTACTGGTGGTTAGTTTTTTAGTTACTGTATTAGATGGTTGTGTACATATTTTATCAGAAAGCTAACATTAGCAAGGTTAGAGCTTTGAAAATCATTAATGGCCATGGGGGTTTCTTCCTTCAAAAATCCTTTACATTTTCACATATTTCAGAAAAAGTTTTCGTCAGTTTTTGTTCAAAGCATTGGACAGCCCGCATGTTTTAACACTAAAAAAACTTTGTTTTCACCGACCAGTTAAATGATTTCACTACTATTTATGATTACTAAGGCCACTATCATCCAAAAGACCTGAAATGGAAATTGACTAGCCATGAGGGGAATCTATACGTGTGTGTGTGTGAGTGTGTGTGTGTGTGTGTGAATATCTCTTCTCATTTGTTATCATTTTGGCGCTGCTGATTTTCCTTTGGTGCTGGCTAAAACCTCGGTGGAAGGCACCAAAAATTCCTTTTTGTGCAGGAAAATCCCTGTCATGGATATAGATATTACAGCCAACTGGATTACTTTTCCCTTTAAGCAAGCACTGTCACTAAACGCTTGCTCAAAGGGAATCTCTATAACACTGTAGGTCCTGACCTCACTTGGTAAAGTGCCCTTAGATGACTCACGTTGTCATCTGGTACCATTTTAGTGAAATTGAACTGAACTAAATCATTATGAGCAACAATCTGAAGTTATAATGAGAGTTTATTCTTCATATATGAATTTGAGTGTGATTGCTTGTCACGGTGGAGCTGTGAGAGGACCACACAGGAGGCAGTTTTTATTGTCCAGTTGATTACAGCAGTACGTTGACGATGTGTGTGCTCCGATTCGACAAAGTATAATTGTCTATCCGGGCATGGTTTTTCTCTTACAGCATTCAGCGGCTAAAGTACACTCTTGTCAGTTGCAGCTGTAAGAATGGAATTTTGGAACCGAACCTGACAGGCAGGTGGATGATGGAAAGTGATTGCGGATGTGGAAGCGGGAGTGAAGGAAGGCTATGATTTAGCCTGCTATTCAAAAGATATACTGTGTGAGCGCCGCTAAGGGCTTCATAAATTCATCCTGGACTACTCAGCTGCCATTTGTCCAGCGTCTCAAGCAGTGCTGCTGTTTCCTGCCCACTAATGCACCGAGTGACCTCATGTTAACCACACCAAGATGCATGCAGCTCTAATCCCTCCGAACCATGATTAATAAAGCTCCCTACAGAGAATGTAAACGTCGTCTCGTAGCTGCCTATCACTGCATAGTAGACTCTGGAAATTTATAATTGAAACTCTATCTAATAAGCCTTTTAATATGCGACTGTGGACGCAATTCTAATCTATTTTACAGAAAGTAAAAAAGGGTGTGTGAAAGAGTCCTCCGAGCATAACCTGAATCCATTTTCCTCAGTGAGTCATATCGCTTTAATGGGACTGATATCATTCACGTGTCCTCGTGCAGCGTTTTATTCCCTCCCCTCTATTAATCCAACATGTGGACAGTGTTTTTGCAAACTGATGAGCAAACACACTGGTTTAGAGATGCACCTTACAACCTCACGTAACCACCAGAAGCCACCAGCAAGATGGACGAGTTTCACCCAGAATTATCGTCCTTGAGAAACTATCATTTTTCATTTAATACCGCTTTCATCTTCCCAGGATCTGCTGGGGCCGTGCTGTTTTATTGCTTCATGTTCGCAGTTGCTTTGACACTAAAAATATGTTACTCGCCCTTAAATCTAGCGATTCTGTGACAGGAGCCGATCAATAGGCTGATGATGTCATTGTCCATTGGCCCCTCGCCGTCGAAGGTTTCTGATAAATGACGTTAAAGCCACGGCGGTGTATTTGCTCACCATGGAAACAAGCGTGAAGTCAATCTAAATTAGGCGAAATTGACAATCTTCCATGAACATTTCTGTGTTTTCACGGTCGCAGAACTTCAAGTGCGAAGCTCTCTGAAAACTTTAGACAGGGGGCTTCAGTCGGGATTTAACAGCTGAACGGGAAAAGAAAAAAACTTCAGTCGATGTGAGTGATTGCTTCATTTGAAGTCACACGAAGCTGCGTTTTTAAGATTTGCATGCTTTGGGCCTTTTCCTCTATCTTCATGTGAAATTAGAATAGCTCCTTGATTGAGCCTCAGGACTCTCAAAATAAATTAGACCTGAAGGCTCAGATAAGTCGTTCAAACTTTCAAAGACGGTCTGAAATGCTAAAATTTACCCAACACACAAATTTCACATTAGCACTTTGACCGGCATTTGAATATTTCAGCATTCACTCCAAGATGGCCTTGATTTAACAGTTTGAAGCTGTGTTTCTATGTAAATGAAGTTTAAAACACGAAGTAGTGTCTCTACTTGTCAATCATACCAGAAAAAAGTCCAACACCCCTGAGGTAAGATGGATGTTATGAGCTGAGTGTCACTTAATGGTGACACGAAGCCGACCTGAGTTTAGAGATGTCACGTCCAGAATACATGGCGTATAAAATGTATTCACCCCCTTTGGAAGTTTTCCTCTTTTATTGCTTTTCAACACTGAATTATAGTAAATTTCATTTGGCTTTTTAACATGAATTTAATTTTAAAAAATACAAATACAAAAACAAATTTCTATAAAGTAACGTAAATTAATTAAAAATCTATAAAGTAAAAGAAGTGATTGCACAAGTATTGACCCCCTGTAAAGTGGCTCAACTAATTCAACGCAATTGCAGCAAGTTGGGACTACAAGTCACACAATTAATGAAACGGAGATCATCGGAGAGCAGTGAATGTGTCTCATCGATTGTAGTATAAAGACACCTGTATCTGGAAGGTCAAGTCACTGGTGAATCTGTACTCCTGGCTATAACTACACCATGAAGACTAAAGAACACTTCAAACAACTCTATGAAAAGGTTATTGAAAAGCGCAAGACGGGATGGATAGAATAAAATTTCCAAGTTCCAAGAATATTCTTTAGAGTCCAGTTAAATCCATCATTAAGAAACAAATGGACTAGTGAGGGAGGCCACTAAGACACCTGTGCCTCCTCTGAAGGATGTCCAAGCTTCAGCAGCTAAGATAGGAGAAAATGTGCATACAACCATTGCCTGTACTTCACTTTCTCTTTGCTTTATGGCAAAGAGAAAGACACTGTTGAAAAAAACTCATATTAAATCTGAACTAGAGTTCACCAGAACATATGTGGGAGACTCTGAAGTCAATTGGAAGAAGGTTATTTGGTCTAATGAGACCACAACCTCGCTTTATTCCCACCAGACTCTATGCTATGTTTGGCAGACACCAAATAATGCACATCATTCATCCATGAACAAACCATTCATCCATTCCAACCATGAAGCACGGTGGTGGCAGCATCATGACATGAAGCATGGTGGTGGCAGCATCATGATGTAGGGATGCTTCTCAGCAGCAGGCCCTAAAAGGCTTGTAAAGGTAGAGAGTAAAATGAATGCAGTAAAGTACACCAAAATCCTGGAGGTTAACCTGATGCCATCTGCAAGAGAGCTGACACTTTTTCTCCCAGGGCAGTGAGCTGAAACTTACAGCCAAAGCTGCACAGAAGTGGTTTAAAGACAACAAGGAGTTGCTAAGTCAGAGCCCAGACCTCAATCCAGTTGAAAAATTGTGGCTGGACTTCACTCATGATCCCTGAGTCACCTAACAGTTTTGCAAAGAGGAACTGGGAAGGCTTTAGTGTCTACATGTGCAAGGCCAGTACATCTACTGAACACTGACTTGGAGGAGGTGTAGTCACGTATTTTACCTTTTAGTTTTTGTTTAATTGACATTTCCTTTTTTGTAAATTCTTGTCAAAAATGTCAAAATAAATTAAGCATAATTCAATGTTGACAAGCAATAAATACAGAAAACTGACAAGGGGGTTGAATACTTTTTATAGTCACTGTAGCTTCTGTAGCTCAATGCATCCTGTCATTCATCGGTGTTTCAGGAAAAATAAAGCATGTTCCTCAGTTTTCTTTTCATATTTGAAGACAAATTGGCTCCATTGGACTCACAATAAGAAACAAAAACATTTGCGATTCGGAAACAATTATCGTCAAAGCACAACAAAACTACAAGTGCAGCATCGAGGTACTTACATCTGATTTTTCGTTTATCTAAATGTGTCACAGTGGTATCAGTTTAAGAATACCTACAAAACCCGTACACCCGAGTGTTTGTGTGTTTACTGGTTAATTAGTTTCTTAACTTCAAGTGCAAACAAAGTGAAAAGTTTGCTGTCACCTAAATTTCCAAACACATCGTCTGCATCAGATTAAAACACAAAACCTTTTGGGACTGCATGAAATCACATGAAAACAATGTTTACAGTTACTATATGCAGATTAATGAGTGACTGTTCCACCAGTATCTGTCATCCACAGCTGCTTTTAATCTTTATGATAGACGCTTCCTGCAGCCTAATAAAGCCCTGCTCTTATCTGAGGGTGGCACAATAGATTTGTATGTTTATATCTGCAGAGTTTGAAAGGTGGCATAATAATCTATCATTAAAAAACAAGTCATAATAATCGCACAACTGCAGTTTGTAAGAGGTCAATCGGGAGCTATCTAAAGAGATTCCAGAATTTTAAAAGTGCTGTTTTACAGGATGATTGGTCTCTTTTTTTAGTATGAAATGGGTTTTGTGATAGCTTTTAATGAGTTCCTACATTCTTAAATTTGTGAGACTACAGTATATGCAGTGTGAGAGTGAGTGGTTGGTGGTGGTCGGAGGGGCTGATGTCGCAGACTGGCAGCCTCGCCTCAGTCTACCTCAGGGCAGCTGTGGCTACATCGTAGCTTACCACCATCGAGTATGGAGTGAATGAATAATGCAATGTAAAGCATCTTTGAGTGCTTAGAAAAGCGCTATATAAAACCAATGCATTATTGTCATTATATACCAAAAACCAATGAAAACTAGTGTCTTTGTTCTCCACTTTATCATAAATACATCTATTCAGCACTAAAAAGCTGTAAACTATCTCTGATTGTCTCCATATTTGTGTTGTACGACGTCAATATTTCATCAAGAACTTGTGAGCATCCTATGTGATTGTATTTGGAGTTAAATGCAGTTTTTCTGCAACAGAATAGCAAGTTTTACCTACAGTCTGCCAGATTACACAATGCAAACCCACTGAGCAGGTTATGTTTCAGATAACGGATGAACACGTATAAAAACACCTCCTACCTACCAATCCGTTCTCTTGGAAAATAGCATCACAGTTCCTAGAAGATCCTGCGGAGCTCAGAGTGAAGATAGTGAAAAGGTTTCTGAGGAGGGCAAGAAGATTTTAGAGCTGCAATTTCAAAGTGACTGTATTGTTCTATCTGTCGTCGTCTATTAATATAATCCCAAAACAGAGACTGACAAAGCACTAAAACCTTGTAACTGTTGACTTTTTAAGATGTGCAGTAAATCTACTTATTAGTTTAAGAGATGTTTTCATATTTGTTCTTTACTTTTGTATTTTTGTCTTGTTTCTTAAAATGTTCCTATCATGTGTGAATTCCCCCAGTGAGGGATAAATATAGTTTACTTTATCTTGACTTGCTCCCAAAACCATTAAATAATAAAGAGAAAGGCTAAAACTGTGTTATACACCGTAAGAATATCACCTTAAATGTGAGATTGCAGAATTCGTCCTCGTTTGATTGTTTATTCTTTTGTGTGAGCTGCATAAAGGGACCACATCTGTAATTTAATTTTACAGTTTTGTGTTACATCATGACAATTTTACTGAATGTTGACTAAAACATTAAAAAAATACATTTAACCAACTTATAGATGACTATATCGTCCCTCAGATTATGCCTACTGTACCTTGAAAATGTTTCCTGATTTTTTTGAATGCTCTTGACAGGATTGGTGCTTAAATTCACTGTACACTGTGCGATGACAATAAAGGAAGTCTTATAGGAGGCAGATGGAAAAGCTGATGAACTTGCATTCACACAGTCGGCAGCTTTTTGCAGCTTTTATTCATGGTTTTGGCTTCAGCAGAGTAGCCGGACAGCTGTGTTGCTTTTAGCCTGTATTATGGCTTTCTATTACTCATATTGGTCTAGGATTGTAGTTCTTGTGAGAAATATGCAGATTTAGACTTGTCCTTGTTTGGTCGTCTGTTGCCAACACTGCCCCTTTCATCTGAAAAAGCTCATGGCTAGATTCAGAAACCCTGGTTTTTGACTTGCTGAGTTGATAACCAGTTTCTGCAGTTTGGTTTAGTGAAGCTAGAGTTCCACAAGAACTTGAATTTGAACAAGCTGCTGTAGAATGATGATCCACGGGTTGGGATTTATGTGTGGTATGCTCAGGTTTCAGGTTTAGTGTGTGTGTTATAAGAACCGAAATCACCACTCGGGGACCGTAGCAACGTGGCCTTCGTCCTCCCACTGGACTTCGTGTTACGGCATCGAGCACAAAAGAGACTTAATAGCGTCAGCACTCTTTCGCCTCCTGCTCCGAAATCTCAAGGGGAAACTTTTAATTGCAACAAGTAATTCACCAAGTGTTCATCAGACCTTTCTGATTAAATTTCAGGTCAACCGACTACGGAGCAACGTACCAGAAGCTGAACGACAAAGTCGGAGCAAAGACAATACTCAGTTATCTGTATGTGAGCCCCAACAACAAGAGAAAGGTAATGTTCCTCTTCAGTCATTTCCCTTGAATCTAATTTAGAAAATGTCGTGACTGTAAGCTTTACTTGTTTTTGTTTGCACCTTGCTGTTGGCCTGACACTCACTCAGCATGCCGAGACGAAAGCATCCAGACATATCGATGTTGTCTGACTCATCTTTCTCTGTTTGACGTCTGTCTCTCCTCTGTCACTTTCTGCAATGCTGGGAAGATGCATTAGACAGTTGTTCATTTATTAACATGTAAAACCCACCTAGACAGTTAGCTGGCAGCAAAAAAGTCAATTTCTAAAATGAATATAAATCAATTATGCAGACAAAACAGGGGAAAAGACAAGGATGGGTTCGTCCGTGCAGGCCTTCATCATGCAGTGATCCTGCTCTTCCTGAGTTTGGGTCAATTGATGGTTATAACCATCCGTCTCCCTCGACACAACTCTAATCAGGAGGGGTCATTTTGTCTGAGTTAATTATTGTCTAATAATGGAGAATAAATGTAGCCCCACCTCAGGTCAGAATCCCAGCTGATCCACTTAGGTGGTCTGTTGGTGTTCAGGACATCACTGAGGTCAGTTAAAGGTGTCGAACTGAACTGATGAGATGCAGCGAGTCGTACCTGAATACAGAGAATAAAAGAGAAATAAGCAAGTAAACACTGTTAAACCTTCAATGTTAAACCACATTTTCATCAGCTGCATGCAGAAGGGAGGAAATAAAGGCAAATTTCTCTGATATGCAGTATATTACTTCAGCCACGTCCTTTTCTTGTTTCTCATCATTGATCCGTTGACGTGTCGATGCAACAGAAAAACAACTACTTCATTGCAGTCACTGAGCAACAATCGACATCTTGACTAATCCTGTCTGTGTGACTGTGTAAGTGTGAAATGACCTGGGTCAAATAACACAATGTAATACATGCAGTACAATGTGCAGTTTAAAAGTTATGACTGTGCCAGTAAAAAACAGGAACCTGATTTAAAATGTGTCCCCTGTTGAAGCAGTCTCCTTGTGCAACGATTCTCTGCTCCCAGTGCTTCTGCAACACTGTTGTGCAAACATGTGACGCTCCATCTGCAGTGAATCTTCCAAACTGTGTCAAAACCGAAAACCTTCAACTTGAATTTCATTTTGGAGAAGAGGAAGAAATCACAAAGAGTCAGATATGGCAAGTAGGGAGGCTGGAGAGTGATGATTGTGTCGTTGTGGCAGTTTGTGAAGAATGTTCTCCCTCAGACACCTCAGAACGTTACAGTAGAACTCAATGTTGACAGTTTCACCCAAGATGTGTACAACCAGGTGAATGTTGAAGAAAACAGCGAGCTTGCTCCTGAATTATGCTCCTTCTCAAGTTGTGCAGACTGCTGTTCTTCCACTGTGAAAACTGTTGTTTCCTCTCTTGATGGTAGCTGCAGACCCTCTTCTGGTCACCATGATGATCCTCTATATGAAGGTTGGATCATCCGGCTGCTGTCTGACACAGAAAGTCATGTTTGCTCCATGAAGAAATCAAAAATGTGGACGCAAAAATGCTTGCGCATCTTGCATGCACACTTTTTCATGTAGACCAAAAGCAGTCTAGATTTTTTTTGATACCTTATCATCAATCAACAACAGTATAATGTCATCATCATCGAATAAACTCTAAATTTGACTGCTGCTTTAGCTGCTTCGAAACGCCTTTTGACTAGAGGACACTGGTCCAACACCTGAAATTACTACATGTTTAGGATCTCTGCTAAAGTTTAATTAGATCTGGAAAAAGGTCGTACAAACACAGAAGGAGAATAAGAGAATGACATCCTGGAAAATTATTTTTCACATTCATACCAGTAACATGTTTTCCGCAGATGAACTAAATGGGTCACATTACACTGAATGTTCTCTACCGACATCCCTAGTAACCTAAAATACAAAAAAGCTAATATCTGCAGCATATGAAATCACTGTAACCTGGTTATTTTATACTGAAATGATGAGATCAGACTGGGAGCAAAGCAGCTGCATATTCATATGATTTCTGAAAATATATCAACTGGGGATGCAGCACAAGAACTACTGAAGAATAAAACACAGATGAGTTAGCTGCTGTTTTTAGATGATCTGACATGTTGGTTGATGAGCAGTGATACACAAAGTGCTGTTTGTGAAGTTTATACTCAACTTTTTGAGCAAAATTCAGCCACACCAATGACTTCTTTGACACTATGTCAGTTAGTTTGGTGTCGAATGTAAGTAAATGTTCAGTTAAATCCTCCAACCCACAAAAAATAATGAATTAATCCATGAAGACTGTTGATATAGAGCTCTTCTTCTCATGAAAGTAACATCCGACCATTGTTCGACCAATGAGAATTTGGTCAAATAAAGCCATGTTACTATACTGGAAACTACTAATCAGAAGTGCAGTGATCATTAATAATACAAATTTTCTGAAATTTTACATTATAAAGCACTTTGCCAGCCTCTTTGGCCAATACATTGTCTTGCTAAATGACCAAAATTGATGTTTTGGCAGGACAACACTGTGGTTCTTTGTGTGGGCTGAGCTTTTTCTGCAGACTGTTTGTAAGTTTTCACCCCAGAAAAATAAATCTCTTTTTGTCTAAGAAAAAACCACAAAGTTGACTTCCTTCCCAATGCTAAGGTGATCCTGAAAATTAAAGTTTTAAATCTAATCTTTTGGAGCCAGTCAGTTATTAATCAGAGCTTTTTTTTCCAGCTGATGTGGAGTTGGATGAGGTTTTTCTGCGGTGAACTTTTCTATACAGGCTTAAAACAAATTAGGGGCAGCACAACAGCGAATGGTTAGATTTAACCACTTTTTCTCTGCTCAATTTGCTCAGGTTCCATTATGGCCTCCTCCCCATTAGGGTTTTGGTCATTTCTGTGTGTGTGTGTGTGTGTGTTTGGTTTTTGTTTTATCCTTGTCCATTTTGTGTTCATATAACACCATAATGAGTTTAAATATTTTTTGCCAGAAAAAGAGTAGTTTTTTCCTTGTCTGAATTTGTTGCATCCATCAGGATTTTCTGCAGAGAGCAACATCAGCAGCAGCAATAATGACAGTTTTGAACCTTCATGTTGCTGCATTAGTGGATAACAGTCCAGAGACATGTAGCATTGAACTCTTTCTACTCGATTTTCAGCAAATACAGTGCTGTGGAAAAAGTATTTCCTGATGTTTTCTATTTTTGCATATTTCTCAGGTTTAAATGCTTCAGATCATCAAACTAATATACATACATACATACATATACAAACATATACATAATATATATATATATATATATTAGTCAGAGATATCCCACAAAACACAAAATGCAGTTTTGAGAAGATAATTTCTTGAAGGTTTATTGAAAACCTATGTCACCTCTGTGAAGAAGTAATTGCCTCCCTGAACCTAATAACAGGTTGGGCCACCATTGGCAGCAACAACTGCAGTTACATGTTTGTTACAACTTTTGATCAGTCTTTTACATCGCCATGCAGGAATTTTGGTCCACTCTTCTCTGCAGAGTAGTTGTAATTTGGTCACATTAGATGGTTTTCAAACATGAACTGTCCTTTTAAGGTCTTGCAACAACATCTCAATTGAATTCAAGGCCACTTGGCCACTCGACTCAGACTTGCTTGTGTGCTTTGGGTCTTTGTCATGCTGCACAACACATTTGTGCTTGAGCTCATGAACTGATGGTGGATGTTCTCTAGGAGGATTTTCTGATAGAGAGCAGAATTCATGGCTCTATCAGTTATAACAAGTTGTCCAGGTCCTGTGGAAGCAAAGCCGCCCCAAACCACCACACTAACCATCACACTAACACCATGTTTCACTGTTGGTGTGATGTTCTTCTGGTGGAATGCAGTATTAGCTTTACACCAGATGTAACGGGACGCATGTCTTCCACAAAGTTCCACCTTTGACTCATCAATCCACAGGATGTTATCCCAAAAGTCTTGGGACTCATGTAGATAGTTTTTTTTTTGCAAATGCTAGTCGAGCCTTTATGTTTTTTTTGGTAGTAGCGTTTTTTGCACCTTGCAACTCTCCCATAGATGCCATTTTCACCCAGTGTCTTCCTTATTGTGGAGTCATGTAAACGGATCTTTCCTGAGGCAGGTGAGGTCTGCGGGTTTTTTTATGTTTGTCTGGGTTCTTTTGTGACCTCCTGGATTAGATATCGATGTGCATTTGGAGAAATGTTGGTAGGCCAGCCACTCCTGGGAAGGTTCACCACTGTTCCACGTTTCTCCTTTTGTGGTTAATGTCTCTCACTGTGGTTCTCTGGAGTATCAGAGCCCTAGGAATGACTTTGTAACCCTTTTAAGACTGATAAATGTCAATACATCTGTTCTTGAATCTCTTTAGAACGTGACATCATGTTCTTCTTTTTGAGACTCTTTAGCTACTTCACAATACCACACAGGTTCACTTAAACAGGTTCTGTTTAAGTGATTTTAGATTCAACACCCCTGGCAAAAATCATGTGTGAGTGTGGCTGGTGAGATTGAACCCAACTGCCAAATGGTCATTTGGTAGATTGGTAGCTAAGAGGGCAATTACTTTTTCCACATAGGGTAAGGTGTGCTGGACAGCAATTTTCCTTTTAATAAATAAAATCATAATTTAAAAACAACATTTTGTGTTTTCTTGGGTTATCTTTGTCTTACATTAAAATTAGTTTGATAATATGAAACATTTAAGTGTAACAAATATGCAAAACACTTTTCACAGCACTGTATAATTTCAGTCCGTCCTTTGCCTCTCAGCACCTACCAGACGTCCTCCATCCCTGTATTTCATCCTGGAATTTGCAGCCCTAAGTTTTCACTTTGCTCTCCATCCCCCACATCTGTCTGCGGTCATTTGAGGACGAAGCCTTCAGTGTTCCCTCCCGCCTCCCGACACTGACAGCACTGTTTCTGTAATGACTTTCAAGAAACTCCTGAAAACCCACCTCTTCAGCAAGGCCTTTAGTGTTAGTTAATGCTGCCTCTCCAGCAAGCATTTTCTGCTCTTGTGCTACTTGTCTGCATGTGTGGGTATGGAGAGGCCCTACAGATACTGAGCAAAAATATGAATGCAGTATGTAGTGTTTTGTTCAGTTCTATCATTTCTGTTCAGTCTATTTGTTGTTCCATCGCACAACATCTCTACAACAGAACAGCTGTCATGAAACAATGATAAAGATGGATTGTGGTGTCATAGGGTAGAAATGATTAGTCAGTGATGAATCTGAAGGGCTCAGTGAAGTTGGTGGACATTTTGGCAGGCAGGATCACGTCGTCGGACATCCAGAGCTGTCTGAAAGTATTTTTTAGATGACATGGTAGAGTTGTGGACATTCAGGTTACTCCCTGAATGAATAATATATGAATAGGAAGAAGTTGATGCAATATATATAATAGATCATTGAAATCTACAGTCACTGATAAATAATGGTATGAACAGTATAAACAGTATAAATAGTTTGGATCATTTAAACTGTTGAGCAGTACGGACAGTATGAACAATTTATAGGATATGAGATAGACCATATATACAGTATATACAAAGTATGAACAGTATTAACATTGTAACAACATAAACAATGTAAATGGGATGAAGATTGGAGATTTTATACTTTTCGTGTCATTTTACGGCATTTTCATGACATACAAGATGGTTAAGGTTAGGATAAGAGACGGGACAACTACATGTCGTTCAATGAAACACCAAATGCAAAAGATGTTAACACACTAAGTGATTTGGTTTGTTAAGAATGCACATTTTAATGATACCAGGCTGTTTAGAGGCTTAAATGACGCCCTACTCTTGAAAGCAGCATGCAAATTGAGGGTATAGGACCAAGTGATACAGTAGGCCCAAGGGGAGCAGTTGGGATTGAGTCATAAACTTTGCATTGGTTCAGTGTAATTTGTTTATAGTTTTGATTGCACCCATATATATACACACACACACACACACACACACACACACACACACACACATAGAGTATGGAGCCTCTATAAGTTGCCACTGAGCCAAATCAAAATGAGAAGCACACTGTAGTGCAAAGATCATTCTTTACCACCTTTTGTTGCTGTTGCTTGTACAGTTGTGGTACCTTTGCAAGAGGTTTAGAAGCTTTAATGAGGCAGCACAGCATAGTCTCCACCAGGAGATCACAATAGTCTTTGAGTCCAGAGAAACAGCTCATCCAACAACCGCAGGCCTCAGTTTAAACACAGCGAGCAGCAAGCGGATGAAGACCTGCAAACAACCTGACAGCCTGTTAATATCTTTTCACACATGGGGCCACAGAAACACTCGGACACATAGTTTCTAACACACAAACAAAATGACGTGAAGCGTCTGTCTGTCTGCTGTCTGTCTATTTTCCTGTCTCACATGTTCACTCAACCTCTCTGGAATTTCTTTCTTTCTCACGCTCATTGTTTCCACGTTGCCAGAGCGTGACATTTGTAAAGAAAATACCAATGTGACTTGAAATTTCAGTCATAACACTAGAATCTCCATGGAACTAAAACATATAAGAACACACATTCATGCTTGAGTAGAAACACATTTACGTATGAAAGAAAGCAAAAATAGTGATAGACTTATGAACTACCTCTAATATGTTATGTTCAGAATTGATAGTGTACCCATGAAGTCCATAAAAAAACGTTCAGCTTTGTTAATTCTTTAGCTTGAAACACAATAACCCTACTTCAGCTAACATATCAAATCTTGGCCATGTGTCCATTGCTGTGTGTTTAGGCATTTTAAGTATTACATTTGAAAAAAAATATATAAACCAAAAAATTGGAAATTGTTTCTCCAGTTTTACAATTTTTCTAAGAGTTAATTTGTATTAAAAACATCCTTTCTGAATGTTTTTACAAATTGTTTCTTTTGTTGTCTTCGTCTCTGAACAGCATGAAACATGGTCTGAAAGCAGTTCCCGAGGACCCCTTTTCATTTCTCTAATTTTTCAAGATTTTTTAGTGATTACCAAACTACTGGTTTTGTTTCAAGCTTAGTCTACTCTGTTTATTACAGCTAACGAAGCCTATAGCGCCACCTTCTGATGACACTGTGGATCCAAGTTTAATGAAAGTAGTATATAGAAACAAACCTAATCTACATTTTCTTTGTTTTTTTATTTTAAAAAATATAGTAAATTTGCTATTTTACAAAGACAAACACAGCAATAAGATAAGAAAGGATAATTTAAGATAAGATAAAACTTAATTAATCCTGAAGGAAATTATTTTTCTAGTTATTGCTGAGAAAACAAAATTACATAGCCTGAGAAAAGTCTCAGCATTAGAAGCAAGCAGCAGTACCTTACAGCTGGAGTGAAGTAAAACTGCAGTTCTTCAGATGTCCACTAGAGGCCTGTATTAAAAGCAAGTGAGTCCCCATAGACCTCTATGTTAAAATGTCTAAATGTACAGTGGAAATAAAAATATTTCCAGCCTGATAGGAAAACTGTTTTGGTCTCTATAGATAATTTCCCTGGTTGTGTCAACAACCAGGCAGTAGTGCCTGACTCCTCCCGACTCCCAGCTAATCCAAAAATGAGCAGAGTCAGAACTGAGAGAGTCCACAGACTTTCCTCGACGGTACCTACCTGTCAATTAAAGCAGCCATGCCTTAAATTAAGAACAACTTCAAACCTGAATACAATTTAAACAGGTGAGTTGTACAGAAATTCACCCACAGTACAGTTGACACAACCAGGGAAATTGTCTATAGAGACCAAAACAGTTTTCTGGAGTTGTTGTAAGATACTGCTACTTGCTTCTACTCCTGAGACTCCCCATCCATCCTAGAATGCTTCATAATGCTCATGACGTCATTGTGTGTGTGAGGTCACCATTCGTCTCGCACGGATGATATGTCTGAACCAACCAAATCTAATTGCGGTCTATTTAGTATTCATTGAGATATTTCACCCCAGACGGATAGAGCGGCGTTACTATCCTGCTAAAGAGGCTAAAATTAAATACAACTAAAAATAATGCAGAGAAACAAACACAGAGCAGCTTTCCCGCTCACAAAAACCCTGTTCTTCCTCCCACATCCACCCCAACAAACTCACATGTATGCAGCAGAAAATGCAGGTTTGTCACCCCCAGCGTGGAATCATGTGACCGAAGCTGGTGGCAAACAAAAGCCCCTCTCTTCAGCCGGCAGTGGAGGGAAATCAGGCCTGTGTGGCTGTGTGGGAATAGAGGGAGTGAAGCACCAGAGAGGGAGAAAAGAGACAACAAATAAAACAGCAGAGAGCAAGTGAGCGTGGAGGAGTGGAGAGAGGAGGAAAATGGGAAAAAAAACAATGACAGAGCAAAAAAAATAGATAAATAGAGGCATGGCCCAGAGGTCACTCATGGAGAAAACAGTCTGACAACACAGCCATTACATCAATTTTCATATTGTGGCTTCACACTGAGGCCCTACATGAGAGAACAGAGCTTGAGTACACATAAGGGGAAATAATTTCGGGTTTTAGCCTGAAATTTGGTCTAAGAGCACATTATTACAGTAAATGGCTGTGGATGGTAAGTGCTGGTTAAAAAAAAAAAAAAAAAACAACACACACAGATTGCTATCACACAAATGGGCATCGCCTCTAATGGTTGGAAAACAAAAGGGAATTTTCCAGGGGAAGCGTTTGACTGACAGATGGATTCAGTCTCCGCTGCTTTACTCCCAGTCCGCACATAACAGCTCTTTCTCATGAATGGACCGACTGAAACAACAGGACTTGAGCGTTTTTCACAATGGCACCCTCGATTGATTCGCACGTGTTTGCATGAGCAGCGTTCGAAAACAATTACGGCCTTGTGCGTCTCCGACGGCAACAACAGGCAGGTGGGTGGAATATAAATCCACCTCAGATGAGACTTTTCTTCCTCCCACCGCCGAGCTTCAAAGACTTCTTGTTCATTGTCTCACTTTTGGATACATGCTCAAGACTTAAAAGTGAACTTTAATATTTCATATCTTCGAACTCTCTCCAAAGTGGCAATGACAAAAAGGAAAAAAAGTCTCGCAGAAAGACAAACAGAATCCATCAGTGTGTCCAAAGACTTGCATCATGATGCAAACGCTTGGAGGAATTTCATACATAAATACTTAACGTTATATAATATTGATGCCTTTCTCTGCAGCTGCAGTGTCACCCTTACAGGAAAGTCACAAAACATCAGACTCTAACCTTTTTTACTGAATTTATACAAATACACTAATTTTACAGAGTTAGGGAAACATTTTTAACGAATAAATATCGTATTCATTTGATTAATCTCATTTTTGGCATCACACCTTTTGTGAATTTCTATGTTTAAAAACACAAATGAGATATTATCTAATTAACTATGCATAAATTTGCATTAATTTCCGGAACAGAAATCTGAACGTTGAATGAAAACAGCTTCAAAATTCTTGTTTCAGATGGGATATTTAAATATCACTTCTCGTCAGTCCAGAAAAAAAAAACTGTCAATAGCCACGAAAAAGAAAAAGTTAACCATGATTTTAGGAATACAATGTTCTATAAATCAGGCTATAAATGATATATGAACACACTCTCCTTCAAAAAGTCTTCAGAATACAGACAGGAAAAAAACAAAAAAAATTCTATATGAGTATGTCCTACTGGGGAAAAAATATTTAAAGAAAACTGCTGTGAAATTCCATAACAGTATCTTTAATGGAAACTACTCTCTACAAGTAAAAATGTAGCATATTTCCTATTACTTACATTTTACATTTTTGATGTTTTCTTTCCATTAATCTGAAAGTCGAGGGAGAAACTGTGTCTTTGCCTGTAGTGTCTCAGCTCTCTAAATACAAATACCAGTTAGTCATCTATTAAAGAAAATTAGGTCAAAGGTTTGGTTCTTGAGCAGTTTAAACTGATCCTTGGACGGTGTTCGGCAGATTATATTCCTCAGGTTTAATTTAATTGTTGGACGATATCAATTGAAAACGTTTTCAAACCTCAATCCTGAATTTTTAACGAACATAAAGTGAGTTTTGTCTTTCTCGAGGAAATATAGAAGTCTGCAAAAAGAAAATTTCCAAATTTGCTAGTTTGTTCTCAATTTCGTTCAGCATATAAGAGGGGCCTCCCAAAACAAAAGGTGAATTCAGGCAAACCTGATCATATAGTGCGCCTCATGTTGACGAAAAGTGCAGCTGGCAAACACCTCGTCCTCGGTGAGTTGTCTGAGAAACTTTAGGATAATAAAACTTCATCAGAAGAGACACTCTGCTGCAGCATCAGTCAGAACATCCATAAAGTCTCTTTTCGCTGAACTCTCTCTGTGTGGTGACATTCAGGGTGACATTAGATTGTGCTGCCTGTGTGAACTCCTGAACCCCAGCTGTTTCCTGGAATAAACCCTGAGTTTGTGTGTCACCTTCTTGGAGTTATTTTTACCCTCTGAAATGATGCCTCACTTTGGATTTTTCAGTATACATGATTTAGTATCTATCTAGTAACCAGCCATGAAAAGGATGATGTCTGTGACCAGTCCTCATCAACTAATGTTTGGCCAACTGTTAATAATCACAAAATAACAATTTGGCAAACATGACCAGTGGACTGAAAAAGTCTCTTAAGTAAAGTTGAAACATCTCCAAGAGCCTACAGAAGAGGTCCAGTTGCCTTTTACTGCAGCTCCCAGGATTATAATGACCTGGATGACTGAAAATCTACACATCAATGACCAATACAGCCACACTTCTTTTCAATGTCTGCCATGAACTATCCATCTTCAGTGTCTGTCAGTTTTTTGAGGCGGACCATCCCTTTAAGAAGCTTCCACAAATTCTTCTTTGGATTTAAGTCGATTGAGGAAGGAGTCATTATCCATTGAAGTGTTGGCCCAACCAAAGATTGTGGCCCTCTTGGGTGCTGCAGACTTCTCTTTTGCTTGAAGAAGACATCCTCCAGTTTGGGAAGGTGATTTCCAGTCCATAAACATGCTGAAACATTTAAACTATCCTTAAAAGGCTGTTTTCCACTGCAGAAACTTGTGGGCCATTTTTGGGCGGCCTGAGGCTTTTTGTATTTTCCAACAGCAGGAACTATCCCTGTAGAACCTCTTTCAGAGCTGTTCTCAGCGAAGAAAAACACACCAAGCGGCTTTGCATTACCATCAACAACATGAAAATATGACCATGCAGGCTGTCATAGCAAACCTCCATTGTTTTATGTCCTACATACTCATAGAACTGGAATTATGTCCAATACTGTTTGGTGCAGTCTGAGTTTAAGTTGTAGTTGAAGCTGTCGAATCCGACACCCAAACGGAAACATGAAGGCTGAAACGGACGATTATGAGGCTGTTCCTGTAAATTGAGTTCCTGTAGTGGAAAGCCAACTCTCTATAGCAGCCTGTACCAGTCCAAGTCCATCTGCTCCATCTAGAGTCCTTGTCATTTCAAGCCTTCATAAAACCTTTAAAAATCTGTCCTCCATGGCCGCCGTATAGCTCAATGAGTTAAGGCATTACCATGTGGGCGCAGGTCGCCAGCAGCCGGTTGTGAGTTCGAGTCCAGCTCACGACCCTCCTCTCTACCCGCTTTCACCCTGTCTATCAATAAAGCTTCAAAAATCTCCCCCAGAAAAATTAATTTAAAAAAAAAATCTGTCCTCGGGTGTGTCTGGGTCCGACCTTGATGCTTCAACTTGTGAATCCTAATCAGTCATGGTCGTGTTTCTCTGAGCACCTTATACACTGATCAGCCACAACATTATGACCACTGACAGGTGAAGTGAATAACATTGATCATATTGGTACTATGTGGTGTTCTGCTGGAAAACCTTGGATTTTGTCATCCATGTTGATGAGACTTAGACACCCAAATAAACATTGTCCCAGAACAAGCAAACTCCCTCATATCCCAAATGATACTGGCCTACCCCCACAGGAAAATGCACCCCACAACATGGAAAAAACATCAAACCATCAGGAACATGTTGAGGAACAAGACAATGGCCCAACATGTTGATTTGACCTCCAAACTTCCTACACCCCATTCAGATCAAGCATCAACAGGATGCAGTGGAACAAGTTTGATTGACAGAGGCCCCACTGTACAAGCCAGAGTACCCAAAGGATCCAGTGCCAACGTCCTGGTTCCAGACGCCATAGGACACCCTGAGAGGTCCTCTTGTCCATGCCCAATGGTTCAGAGCATTTTTGAGCATATAAGGGGGACCAACACAATACTATGTAGGTGGTCATGATGTTATGCCTGATCGGTGCATCTTGTACTTCTGGACCCACCACTAAGGTTGCAGTTCTAGAATATGGTGACACTAAAGGATAAATGTTTCCTGGTATCTTCACATTCTGCACATTGTTCTCAAGTCTTCTGCAGCTTATTTGCACAGTTTTGCAAAACAAACGATTAATTCTCTGGTGATCACGTCTCATTAGTTTGGATATTTCAAGAGTGTTGCATCCATCTGAAGGAATTTTACAATTTAGATTTTTTCAAAACCTGTTAAATCTCCTTTTTGGACCATTTTATCTTTCCTAATGAGGATGCCCCATTATTATGCGCAGGTATTAATAAAGTTTGAAAAATGTGCATAGAAATAAAAGTAATGTCTAAAATTAGTGCACACAGTGTCGGCATGAATTAGTAAGAGCAGGACTGAAGACATGAGTGCACTGCAGTGAATAATGGAAAAAAAAAACAAAAGGGATGCATTAGTAGCTAATGGATGAATATGGAAAAGCAAATCAGAAAACTGATGGAAGTTTTTAAAAACCCTGCACCAGATGAGGCAAAAGAAGCAAATAATAAATTAAAGTCGAGTTTGTTTTGTGTTACTTTTCCTTTGCTCTGAGTTGAAGCCAGTTTCTTGGCATGGGATGCTACAAGACAGACTTTTCACGGCTCTCTGATGCTGAATGAGCCGGATATGGATACTGGCATGGTTACTTTCTCAAGCTGTGAAGCAGAGATGCGGAGCAGTTTATTTTTCGGGGTTCTGCTGCTTTCTTCAGGTGGAAAGGCTGAAATGTCCTAATGTCTGACTGTGTGAAGCAAACAAAGTCTGCAGAAGTTTGTGTCGCAGGTCTGTTTGTCTGTTTTGTGCACAAAGAACAGAATTCCTGCTTCATTTAACCTCAACTAGAAACAATAACAAGTGCAGTTTAATGCTGGAGTTATGGGAGATGCAAATATCTTGAGCAGTTCCTTTGTCAGAAGTACAAGTGAAGCGAAACAACCAAATGACTGAGGTCACTTTAAAGAAGTCAGTCTATTATTTCCACTAAGCCATGGGTAACTTGCAGCCTCATTTCATGTTTTCCACATGACAGCAGGACAAAGTAAATGATGAATAGTTGGAGGTGTGTAGCCTGTTGCCTGCTAGTCTTCATTTACCCACTCACTGTGGCTGCTCCTGGCTGTGGAAGTCGAATATTAAAGATGATGCTTGGCTCTAAGGTTGCTCTGATGCATCAGACACCGACATTGCCAGTTGGTATTTATTTTTAAATAGTTTGATCAATGGGAAATACAGGGTATATTTATATATAGCTACAATGTTTAGGCGCTTAGCTGTTCCCTAAAGCAGGCTGCTATGAAATGAGTTGTGTCCCCCTTCAAGTCAGCATTTAGTAGGTGCACCTGTGGCTGCAGTTACAGTGTGGATAGGTCTCAATCATCCTCATTTGGATTGAGGTCTGGGCTCTGATTCGGCCTCTCCAGAACATTCACCTTGTTGTCTTTAAACCATTTCTGTGTAGCTTTGGATGTTTGCTTTGGGTCATTGTCTTGATGGAAAACAAATCTTCAGGGTCACAGCTCTCTTGCAGACTGCATCAGGTTGCCCTCCAGGATTTCCCTATACTTTGCTGCCTTCATTTTACCCTTTACCTTTACAAGACCTCCAGGGCCTGCTGCTGAGAAGCATCCCCACTTCATGATGCTGCCACCACAGTGCTTCACATCACGATGCTGCCACCATGCTCCATATCATTATGCTGCCACCACCATGCTTTACATCATGATGCCGCCGCCACCATGCTTCTCGGTGGGGATGGTGTGTTTGTGATGATGTGCATTTAAAATTAACATCTAGTCTGATGTCCAAAAAGCTCAATTTTGGTCTCATCAGGCCCAAGAACCTTCTCCCAGTTGACTTCAGAGTCTCCGACATGCCTTCTAGTGAACTCTCATCCAGATATAGTATGAGTTTTTTTCTACAGTGTCTTTCTCTTTGTAACTCTTCCATAAAGCTTTGACTGGTGAAGAACAGACATCAGTTGCTGTACACAGTCTCTTCGATCTCAGAAGCTCGTAAGTCCTTCAAAGGAGTCATAGGTGTCTCGGTGGCCTCCCTCACTCGTCTGTTTCTTGCTTGGTCACTCAGTTTTTAAGGGCTTTCTGCTCTGGGCAGATTTAAACATGAGACATATTCCTTCTATTTCTTAATGATAGATTTAAATGGACTCCATGAGATGTTCAGTGACTTGGAAATATTCTTGTATCCATACCCTGAATGAGTTCCATTTAGCTGCTTTGGGTTCAGGGTCCGGATGCTGACCCACAGTGGCACATGTAGCTTACTGGGACACTGAAATGAAACCAAAACACTGTTAACATCATTTTGTGCTCTGACAAGTGAAGTATCTGTTTTTAATTTAAATAAACCAGTTCTTTTTAAGAAAACAAACATGTCAAACTCAAAGACTTTAAAGTGCAGAGTGCAAAGACGGTGAGAGACTGAAGAATTGAAAAGACGTCAAAATGTGAGCACCGTTTAATCTACTCACTGAAGTTGACAGCTTTAAATATTGCATCAGATTTACAGACGAGTACTTTTCCGTGTGCTGAGAATTAAATGTTGTTCAGCTCCGAGAAACATAAATGGTGTTTAGAATCAATCAGCTGTCATTCAGACAGAGTTTCAGTGATTAACATACATAATTCTGACATTAGGATGATATCAAGTTCAGCATAATTTAAAATAATAATAAGGCATTGAGTTGCTGCTGTTGTAGCGCTCAGTAGGAACAATAGGTTGATTGTGTTTTTATGATGTAGGCTAAAGCCTGACGGCCTCATGCTGCTGATAAATATGACTGATGTTCTGGTCAAATGCTTTTAAAGATAATAAGAAGGAAATCTGTCCGGAGGCTACAGAGTCCAGGACAGACCTTCTTTGCTGAAAGGGAGAATTTTGTGATCATGAGGAGCTCCTAAACATTTTATTGAGTCCAGATTCTGTGTTGTGACAAGTTGTTATGTAGCAATGAATGGATAATCATCGTTGCATAGCAGGCTTCAAAATAAAACTTCCAGAACTCCTTTGTTTTACCCCTTTAATCCCAAGCAGTTTCTGGGTGTTTTTTGCTCACTGTGGGCTCATTTTAACTGAAGTATAAAGTCCTACACCTCTTGGAAACAGCACAAACATGAAGAAGACAAGAGAACTAAGAAATTGTATTTGTGTGCTGTGGCAAAGTTATGATGCCAAAAACACCCAGAAAAGAAAAGAGCAAAAGCCTAATTTTTTCACCCTGGAATCAACAACATTTTCTCTGTGCCCACAGTGTTACCAAATGGTGGCCCCACGTACTGTTTTGCTACTTACATTTTTAATTCCTTTTTTGCTGCACTGCCTGCAGTTCAGCTGAGAAGTTGCTGCAGTCACGTGACTGTTGGCTGCAGCTGAGTCACTAATCACACTTCACAGCTGCACCAAGACGGGCAGAATTTTTAGGTTTTCATTAAATCTGGTTTGATCGAATGATTTATTTTGGGCAATTTTCTAAATGAGACATGTAGAATAAAGTAATTTTAATGAAATATCACAATTTTAAGCATAAATTAGATTAATTTTCCAAATGAAATCAGAAGGCACATATGATTAGTCCAAGTTTGCTTGAGAGCTGAAAAAGATAAATGATTTTTAAATTTAAATCCAATAATTTTCTCTGGTTTTACAGTTACAATCACACTATTCTGATATATAATGATGTGATTTTGGTGATTTTTAAAAAAAAAACAACAACATGTATTTCAAACTTGTCAGTTGATATTGGGGTTCAGAGAGGTTTTCTGATGCGATATCATGATTTTAATTTTAGATTTGGTGAAGTTTTCCCGCAGGTCACAGGTGAGTAGTTCGAGGACGGTTGAAAAGTTGAAAATCTGGTACTTCTTTCTGTTTTTACAGTTTCTTGCTCTGATAAATGATTTTTGAGGGTTTAGAGATGCTCTGCACAGATTTGAATCAGTAGTTGCTCGACTAAGATCTGTACATTTTGAGGACAAACTGAACAGACACACAGTGTTCAGCGTTGGCACGAAAAGAGGAGATATTCGCCTCGGAGTCTGTTTGTGGAGAATGAATATTCACAAAGGTAGAGAGCAGAAGAAACACTTTATTACATATTTTCATCATAAAATATTGCATAAACTAGCCGGCAGCCAAATCAGCGCTACAACAGAATTATGGCGTAGCCGCTGATTAAACAGGTCAAGTGTCATTACGACACATGCTTACTTACACCAGACACACCTGCAGCGATACCACCTGGTGCAGCAGCAGCATACTGATACTGACGCAGCCTGTGCAGAGGGATAAAGCAGGGAAAGAGAAGGTGAAGTGTCTCTTTGTCCACCGGCTTTTTAAGGACACGCTGCATGCCAAATGAATCACAACGAATCAGCCACGCTTTGCTGGCTGGAACGCAGCATGCACGGCAGCGGTGGTGGTGGTGGCATCGCAATCGAGGACGAGCTAACGGATGATGGTCTTGTTTGAGGTGATGCGGTGGTGGTGGTGGTGGAGGGGAAGTGCTGGGAGGGGACGCAACATCTGTCAGCCCTAAGGCACAATCTCCAAATGGCTGCAAACGCCCTGGAGAAAGAAAGACACAGCAACAGAAGAGGAGAGACAAATCCGGATGGACGGGGAGATGGAGGGAGATGGAGACTGGATGACAGAGTGTGAGACAGAAGTGGAGTTGTAAAGAAGATGGGATGGGTAAATCTGAGTGAGCTGGGGGTGCCCCATCAATATTCCTTTACGTGCCTTCACGGGACATTGCCCACTGTCTCAGGAGGGGAGTGAAAGCTACACAATCCAGTCAGAACAAGGGGCCCGAATTCCCCCTTTAAGAAGCACACTAATGTAAAATGCTCTGCGAGAAACATCCAGCAAATGGCATATGTTGTTCTGTTATTTATTGATGATCACTGTGAAGGATTCATTATTTCTGCAGCTCGAGACAGATCAAGATGTTTAAAGCAGGAGTGCTGCTGGTTAATTATCCAAACTTCTCTTGTTTGTCTTGCCTCCGTTCATTCATACGTAATGAATGTGTAGCTCTGTGTTTTCACACGCGGCTCACAAGCTTTCCAACTTATGTACTGCCAAGAGGGGGCAGCTAGCCGAGCCGAGATGGAAACCCAATTACACTGAGAGGCGGAAACTGACATGTTTGTCAGGTCTGGCAGGGGTCTGGGTGAGCTAAAATGTCAGGCAGCATTCAATTAGCGGCGGCCTTAAATGCCTCAGATCAAGAGACGGGAGTTTCTTTTAATAAGGCGGATCAAACAGCTGAGAGCACCTGGTCGATGCGGCGTATGAGATGAGAAGAAGTAATAATTATGAATATGTGTATCAACTCCTTTTCCTTCACGTCCTGCACTTAGAGCCACGCGGCTCGATGGAGTTTGATAGCGAGTGTTTGTCATGAATATTCATGGCGAGAGGCAGCGGCAGTGATTTGATTTGCTACGTGCCGTCAATGCAGACAGTTCGCTAAGTTAACACAGTTCCACATGAATACACAAAGGCTTGTTTCGCACTCGAGGAGTACAATTAACTCATTAGTAATACTGCCAGTCTCTCCTTATGTCTGGTAGCTCTATAGCTGTTAGCCGCGTTACTCAGCAGTGAGTGATGTGCTATTAAAACAACGTCAGCGACATAAGAAAACAAGCATTTATGCAAAATGCAGGAATATAGTGTAAAGAGAGGTTTAAAAAATAATCATATTTTCACTCCAACTTGAAAGCGCAGCTATTCAAAGCTCAGCCGGCTGAAGTAAATGACACTGATTATCTCGTTACAGCGTCAGCCATCAGTAGGTGGATATATGAGGCAGAAGGTGAACAGTCAGTTCTTAAAGTTGATGTTGGAAGCAGGAAGAATGTGCAGTCAGAGGATCTAAGAGGGTCTGACAAACTGATGGTAGAAGACTGGATCAGAGTGTCTCCAAAATCCTCGTTTGCAGTGGTTAGTAGCTACCAAAAATGTCCAAGTAAGAAGAACCAGTGAGACTGAGTCATGGACACCCAAGGATCTTTGCTGCTTGCAGTTTGTGTTACAGCTTAAAACCCTAAAGTTTCTCCCCTGTAGCTGATTAGTCTTGCTTTGACTTTGGCTGCTATAAGGGGAAAAAAACTCTCTGGCTTGTGTAATGTGTATATTTCATTAAACCAATCACAGTCGTCGTAGGTGGAGCTAAGAAAGGCTGCACCTTTGGTGTTTGGTGTTGTTTTGGTGGAACTCTTGCATGCAGGGTGATGAAAATTTTCAATAAGACGGATAATCCACCAAAAACGTTAGCATGACTGCCATATTACGTGTTCCAAGTCCTCCATTTTCAACGTCAGAGGTTGTTGTTGTTGTTTTCTGTAGGAAAGTAAATTGTAACACATTGATAGCAGAAGGAAGGTCAAAACCACCTGAAATGACTGTTGGCTCAAACCTGCATCTCACATCCGGTGAGTTAGACTGGTCTAAACCCTAAAAAGAACTAATTTCAAGTTGTGAGTTTCAGAGTATTTATATTTTGTTTAATGAAAATTATCTCTTCCAGTCGTAAAATTTCTTAGATGGAACTCTGCACTTTTATTTCTCTGCTCAAACACTGTAAAACTACTTTACGCTACACAGTGGCAAGTTGTAATGCTGCAGTAATTCGGCCAAATTCTGAGGACAAACAGCGATGCAAAAAACTCCGCCCTGCAAGCTGACAGGATTATTCTTCTTTTCTTCTTTAGGTTCTGGCACTGGAAGTTTGAATTTGTCTTTTTGAGAGTGTAATCTGCAATCTCAAGGTGGATATGCACAGCCGCGGTCTTGACTGCTTATTTTGTTCATGATATGTCTTCTAACATAAAAAACACCACATGGACATGTTAACGAGGTAAAACACATGATTTTGAGGCTATGATAGACACAGAACAGAGCGTCTCAGTCAGTCAGAGTGTCCATGATGACAGTGAGATGAATATCAGTACTGGACCTAGTTTGATGAATCACCATTTTTATATCCATCATGTGGACGGCTAGGCGTGTTGCTTACCTTGAGAAGAAATGGCAGCAGGATGCATTATGGAAAGAAGGTCAGCCAGTGGAGGCAGTGTGATGTTCTCCATGATGTTGTACTGGGAAACCCTGAGTCCTGCATTCATGTGGACGCTACTTTGACACCTAAACATTGCTGCTGAACATGTCCACCCCTTCATGGCAGCTTTATTCCCTGATGGCCTCCTTCAGCAGGATGATGCTCCCTGATACACTGCAAACATTGTTCAGGAACTGACTGAGGAACAAGAGTTGCAGGTGTTGTCTCCAAATTCCCCAAAACTCAATCTCAAATTCAGACCTCGTTTAATTGAGATGAACCTAGAACTTAGAAAGGATCATCTCGTACAAACGTCTGCATGGATGTGAGTGCTATGAGTTTTATAGCTTAGGAGATCATATTTTTCCAAGTTGCTCTTGTCTATAAAGAAAACAGATGCGAACATTATGCTGTTTAAATGTAGCATCCTTACAGCAGAATGTGAAAACACCCAAAATAGGAATGAAAGTGCATTAAATTTGCGCCCCACTTCAGGAACATGACTGAGTTTGACACCAGCAGATGTGATCACAAAGACTTATTAGACACATCAGATGATGACTACACATCTTAGTTGACCCACATAACAGCAGAAGGACGTTATTCATCACTTTCCATTTATTTTTCCATCCGGTTATAAAAAGATTCCACATTAAAACAAGCACTGTGCTGCTGTTAAAGCTGCACTCACGGATCTGCGTTAAGGGCTTATATGCAACTTCCGTGCAGCTTCTAAAGTTTGCTTCACATGTCACATTTGCTTCTGATAGACAATTCATCATTCACACAGCTGCACGGATTATTGACCAATTGTGTTGCAAATTTGCAGTGACTATATAGAAATTCTATTCTATTGTATCAGTGGTGGTTAGCAGTGTCGCCTCACAGCTAGAAGATATCCAGTTCGCGTCCTGGTTAGGACGCCAGGGATCCTTCTGTGTGGAGTTTGCATGTTCTCCCTGTGAAACGTGGGTTTTCACTGGGTTCTCCGGCTTCCTCCCACAGTCCAAAAACATGCTGAGGTTAACTGATTTTCTAAATTGTGTGTAGGTGTGAATGTAAGTGTGCTTGGTTGTCTGTCTCTATATGTAGCCCTGTGATAGGCTGGTGACCTGTCGAGGGTGTCCTCTGCCTTCGCCCGAGTCGGCTGGAATAGGCTCCAGCCCCCCCGTGACCCTACAGAGGATTAAGCGGTGTACAGATAATGGATGGATGGATGTGTCTGTGGCCTTCAAACTGTTTAACTCCTCCCCTTTCTGCAGTAATGACAGCTGCAACATCACAAACTTAGATCCTAACTAATATCATTTGCAATATCACTTTTGTCAGTAGTTTGTGCAACATCAGTGTCAAAATCATGTAATATTTCATTTTCATGTGCAAAATCTTAATTTCCTTAATTTCATGCACAACATGTCAAAATAGTGTGCAATATTTCATTTTTCAGGTGCAGTATATTTAAATTTCATCTCATTACGGTGTTCGATATTTCTCAACTACCTAAGAATCACTGCTAGTATTACTTTTTACTTTTCTGTTCTCGTCTTATTTTAGCTTTTCTAACTTTATTCTCAGTAATGTATTGTACATATATCTTACTGATTTTTAACTCTGCTCCTTCTCATGTTATATATTATTTTGTTTTCTAACCAGTATCTGGTGCAACAGTTTCCTTCTGGATTAATTTATCTTATCTTATAGCTGGGTTTTTGTCCTATAGTTGTCCATATGTCTGTCAGGTAAATCTGAAGTGAACTTAAAAAAAAAAAAAACAAGAGAAAGGAGAACAAGAGGTAGGTTTGTTTCCATTTACTGCTTTGCAACGACTAATCTCGGCTGAACAGTGTTATCAGAGGGTGGCGCTATAGGCTACACTAGCTGTAATAAACAGAGGAGAGGGAGCCTGAAACAAACCTAGTTGTTTGCTAAAAAAAAAATCTTGAAGAAGAAGAAACTCTGGTTATTTACGTCAGAAGAATGAATTGGTTTCAGTTATTAAATTATTCTTTCATGTCTTACGTATTAGTTATGTTTCATGCTGTTTAGAGGCAACAAAAGAAGCAACATGTTAGAACTTATTCAGAAAGGATGTTTTCATTTCCCATAAAGCACATCAACTCTTAGAGTCTCTTGAAAAAGAGATTTCAGATCTCAATGAGGCTTTTTATCTGGTTAAATAAAGGATATAATAATAAAAAAGAGTCAAATTTTCTTGAAAAAGTGGATAAATTATTTCCAATTTTGCTGTTTCTATTAACCTTTTCTCATGTTATATTTAAAAAATGCATTGATGGACACACAGCTGATGATGTCCAAGATCTAGTCTGTTGGCTGAAGCACGATTTTTGTGATTCAAGTTCAAGGATCAAGTAAGCCTGGATCTAAAGAGTTTACATCTTATCTTATCTTGTCTTATCTTAAACATTCTCTCAGCTGAGGTTCAAATATAATAGAGTTCCTGTGTTGTCATTGCACAGTGTTCAGCGAAATTAAGCAGTATCCTGTTGGTGCAGTCACACAATCAGACGAAAACTACGTGGAAAAAGAAATGTGCAAACAGACAGAATGAAAAATAATACATCCACATGTGACCTATTAAAACAGTGATATAGCTTGTAATTGTAAAGCCAATTTTCTGCAGTAAAATCACTATAAAACAGAAGTTAACTCAACATTTACAGACTTAAAATGGTGCAATTGGTAAAACATACCCGCCTGCCGCTGGTCAGTTCTGGTTTGTGTGCTGATTTTCTGAGATTTGCGGCTTTGTGATGTGTTCCAAGGATAATCCTGTCTAACCCGAGGAGACACGTTGCTGTTAAGTGTTTCTAAACATCATTTTGTCGCCTCTTCGTGACCCTCTGCAGGATCGGATGGATTCTGTCCCCTCTGTAAAACCCTGCTCAGCTCGGGGGGGGCGAAATCACAGAGGGAAGCATGTTAAACCTTCCTGAATCTATCTGCATGGCCAGACGCTGTGATTCCTTGACGGGTGAAGTGATCCTTTAAGTTTCCTCCGTGCATCTCTGGCCTGCGGGGGCCGGCGGTGACGACAGAAGGTGTTGAGACCTTTAGCCGGTCCAGCACATGTTTACCGCTGACATTTATCAACCTCTTGTGAATACTTGACTCTCTCCTGGCTCTGGCTGCTCCCTTTTCGCTGCCCTTTGGCTTCAATTATGAGACTTGGTTCCTCTGGCTTAAGCACAACCTGGAGCTAACTTTTGCCGCGCTAAATACGGCTGTGAAATAATCCGCAGTTAAGGAGGTTGCTTCTGTGGCTTGCGGGGAGAGTTTTATACAAAATAACCCAGAGAATCTCATTCCACTTCGCATGCCTTCATCACACAGAGAATTGATACAGAAGCTGGTTTTGCTCTTTGTTATTGTGTTTTTTTGTTGCTGTTTTTCTTTCAGTAACATTTACACCTTGAAACATTTGAATCAGCGGTTACAAACACTCCGATTCAATCACTGTTAGTTGATAAATAGATAAATTCTGAAGACACACTTCTGTGATAAAACTATAAATGTAAACCTGCCTTCACCTCCTTCATGAATTGATTTTAAATACAAGACCATTAGCAGGCTCCTGGGTTTAGAAGCTCAGGTGGATCATTCATGTATTTTCTCTGCAATCAAAACAAACAAGAAGACCGATTTATTAAGTTGCATTAAATCATCCCAACCAGCTGAAAATTGAGTCGCTCCAGGGAAAATAAATCTCCAGCTCCTTCCTTTGTTCCCTTTTTTTCAAACTGAACTCGCTTAAAGTCTGAAAGCAACAAATTTATTGCAGGAAATTAAGCAGAGATTTATGGAGAGGAGTCACCATCCAAGTGCTGCGTGATGTACGAGATGGAAAATATTACACTAATTTCATTAATATTCTCTTTCAGTATTTGTGTGGCGGCGGTGGCAGCGGAGAAACACTCAAAGATTCCGCGCGCATATCTTAAATGTGCTGCAGCCGACACACATGCGCTTCATTAACCTTTGTCATTTTCAACCTTTTTGGCCTCATAATTTACAGCCTCCGATGCACAGACACTCACAGTAAAACCATATTCTCTTCCTCTAAGTGTGCAACTGTGAATTCTTTACTTAGCCAGCGCTGATGGGGAAAGTTTTATGGCCAGATAAGTTCCTTAAAGGTGGCGACCAGAGAGTTCAGCGCTCTAAAGGGCAGTATCTTCCTTTTTTCCCACCAAAGGTTATTCTTTAAATTAGTTTTTTGGGGGTCATTAATATGACATTACAAATGAGCCAAGGAAGACAATATGGTATAAATGTAGAACTACAAAACCATGATTTAAAGTCACATACACTGATCAGCCACAGCATTATGACCACTGACAGGTAAAGTGAGTATCATTGATCATATTGGTGCTATGTGGTGTTCTGCTGGAGAACCTTGGATTCTGGCATCCGTGTTGATCAGACTTAGACACCCAAATAAACACTGGTTTATTGGCCAATGGTTCAGAGCATTTTTGAGCACATAAGGGGGACCAACACAATATTAGGCAGGAAGTCATAATTGTATGCCTGATCAGTGTATGTGTGGTTCCTGCAACATATTGTGATATCTTTACAATAGTTGTTGAACAGCACATCAACATGCAGCTGCATGACTTTAACAAAGAAAAAAATCTGAAGTCAGTGTCCATTTACGGGCCACAGGTGTATAAGTGGCATTTTTCAGTCTTTGTCAGTTGAGAATCCAAGAAAATGGAGCAGCGGAGGAGGAGGTTGAAGTGCACCTTCAGCTGACATTGTTTTGTCGAAGTAAGGTCAAACTTTTGTGCCCAAAAGTGAGATAATTCTTGCCCATAAAGACCCTTTTAATGACTTATTTTCCCTCAAACCAGGAAATCTAGCAATGCCATACTGTACGCTGAATTGTTCTCATCAAATCTTGTTATTACTGGTGCTGCATCGCATACAGATACTAGACAAGCATTGTAATAACCCAGCAAACAGTTTGACTGGTAGCATGAACACAAGTTTATAATTAAGTGATATGAATGAGTGAATAGTTGGTCCAACAAGTATTTCAACTTTATGTAAAAGGAAATGTTAAGTGTTATGTACTAATTTTTTGAAAACTTGAACTCAAGATATAGTTATCTAGCCAATTTCATTAAATTACCTCAACTTGAGTTTCTTTTTAATCAACTAATGTCGAAATTTTAGCTTAAATTAGACACATTATTATGTCAACACATAATGTTTTCATCATCATTAACATTAGATTTTTATCTTGCAGCCATGCATTTAATGAAGTGGTGATCACTAATTAGTGCGTACACTCTAAAAATAATGTTTGGGCTCAACAGAAGAAAAGAAAAAGAAAAGCCACAGTTTGCAACAGCCTTTTGGGGTTATGACAACTTCTAATAAAGTTGTGTTCCAGCTCAGATTGCCACATTATTTAAAATGATCTTTTTAAGTATTATGCTCCTAATTACTATAATTACTAAGCTGATGCAATTGCCAACATCATTATGTCACTTCACACCATTAAAACAATGTTTGCAACTTAAATTTTTTATTTTCAATAATTTGATTCACAAAAATAAATTTTTGTGTTGTGGCTGTGCATTTAATTAAGTTAATTAAGTTTACACTATAAAAAATAATATTTGGCCTCCCAAAAATAATAATAATGCAACTGTTTGGATCACGAACTAAAGAAATTATGTTCAACCAACAAACTACAATCAGTTCCTCTGCAATCTAAGGTACTTTTAATTTCCACTTATTTATTGCACTGTAAAAACGATAACAAGGTGTTTGTGGTTCTCATTAGTGTTTTTAAGCTAGCATCACTCATAAATTAAGCACTGCAGCTTGCAACCAACAATAACAAATCAGCACAGCAAACTCCTCACTATCGTTGCCTCTGCTAGAGTTTTGATAAGACAATAACAAGAATTTATTCGTTGAAATTTCTTGAGTTGCATTTCCCTGGATGGAAACCCCATAGAGGAGCATAACATCCGTGCACAAATGCTCATTAAGGTTTCTCACTTACTCGGTTAGGCCGCATGTGAGTGATCGGACCTTTTTGGCAATTTGACAGCCAGTAAAGGCTGCCGTTTAGCTCACTGAGTTAGGGTCGTACCATATGGGCTCAGTCCCTTCACAGCAGTCATGAGTTCTAGTCCAGCTCAAGACCATTTGCTTCATGTCACTCTCCTGCCTCCCCCACTTTCACTCTGTCTCTCTCCAATAAAATGAAAAAACTCACCCTGCCCAAAATAAATAAATAAATAAATAAGCAGGCAGGAGGTGGACTGGAGAAGGAAAATTTTACTTGAAACAACATTCAGACCCAATATCAAATCGGATGCATGAGAAAATCCTAGTTGGCAGAACTTTTGTCCAAACGTGTTAAACTTCGTAAAGTCACCTTTGGTAGCCAAAAGTTGACAAAGCTTAAAAATCTCTTGCATCATGTGCCTTAATATTTTAAGTTTTGACGGCTTTGTTTTTTTTTTTTATTTTTTTTTTTTACAGTGCATGGTTGGTAGCATAAACAAAGATAGTTACTCATTAAAAATAGGTTGTTCCAACTAGTTTTTCAATGTTAGTTGTTAGTTTTGAGTAACAGTTTTAATTCAACTAATGCAGAAATTTAAGTTTAAATGACAAAAATTGTTAAGTTAATGCAACTACCAAAAATATGGTGTCACTCCAAAGCATTAAATTGAATTAAACTCAACTGATTTAAATTGTGGCTATGTATTTAATTAACTGGTGGGAATTTGGTCCTTGAAATGCGTTTTTTTGAGTTTGAACATCAATTAAAAAAATGCAAAGGTTTGCATCTATCGTTTTAAATTTTGACAATGAATGAAATAATATTCAACCAATAAACTATATTGACTTAGGAGAATTAACTTCTCCTCTATAATCAAAGGTATTTTTTAATTAAAATTCTCAACTGTTTGTCCTGGCAGGTTAAGATAGAGGAGGATCTGTGATCAAGCAGGTTTTGTTAGTCTTAGAAATTACTCTTAATCAACTTACACCAAAACAATTACACACAATATTAGATGTCAACATGACAGCCCAATCTTTAAATGTTTTCCTAATCATTAAACTAGATTTTTTATCTTGGTGCCGTGCATTGAATTAAGTGGTAGATTTTTTTAATGACTTTTTAGAGTGTATAGGCAGGAAGTTTTGTTGGAAAAAGGGTTAGAATGAAGAGAGTTCCTGGAAAACCAAACCTATCAGCTAAGAATGGCTAACAAGCACCGTGGATGTACCGTAGGTGTGTCTCTGAGCCACGTCGGCCTTAGTTTTTATTAAAAATATCGATCCGCTGAGCTACTCGTTAAAATGAGTCAGTCGTTCGGCACGACGTGGAGTGATGCGACATTTCTCCATCCGTCCGGCTCCTCTTTATTTATGAGCTGCATCTTTCCCCTTTGATTTCTAGTTTTTTTGCATTTGTTTCATGAGACGACAGAATCCTGTATTTGTATTCAGGCCGGTCGTGTGTTTGCATTAGCTCGCTGTGTGGAGCGGGGAGGAGGAAACCTGCGCAAAATTAATTCATGGGAGCTCATGTAAACATCAACATGCACGAGTTTTATTCTGAGCCTCTTTTGCATGCCGGAAAAGCTGCACACAGAGGGGAGAGACTGGCTGCAGAATGCAAACAAGCCGAAGCCTCCTTATATTCTCGCCGTCATTTTCTGCAAGTGAATAGCGCTGGAATCCTGTCTCTGTTGTGGCATCTGTCTCACAGCCTTTTCCATTATTTGCTCTTGTTTGAAAAGGTTAAAGAAGTTTTTTTCTCTCTCTCTCTCTAGACAAGAGAACAAACCAAAAAACAAAGCCATGCATCACAGCTGGAGTCATTTCCATACTGTATTTTCACATCTCTACAGGGCATGTTGATCTCCATATTCCAACGCGGGAAACTCATTTCTGTTAGCATGTTAGCGCCGCTGCAATCCCTTATTCGCGCCCAAACACAACAGCCAATTATAAAGATGTCTTGTCGTAGTGCTGTGCCGCAGGAAAGAAAAGCATTTAATTGGGGTTTTGTTGTTGAGTGGGTTTCATAGGATCGGTCAGCATGTGGCTCACGTATGTGGCGTTATATCTGCCTCCGGTGATTGATGAACTGGTGTTAGTGGTTCTGCCCACCGCGGCTGCTGACAAATGACTCACCGGCATGAAGGACCAAGGAACACTGTGGCGCTCGGTGCCACGCTGGGAGGGATATCGACTGTGAGAGCAGGGAGCGTTCTGGCTCTCTCTGCTGACTGACGCCATATTGTGCACACGCAGGTTGTCACGCTAAAGGCCAAGTCTGAAGCGAAACACGAGCCGCAGAGACTTGGCTTTAAACTTTTCATCGACCTGTGGGGAACGGAGGCGTAGGAACACCTCCAGCACCTGTAGCTGGCAGTAAAGACATAGTTTCACAGAAAAACTCACAAATAGAGTGTTTTTTTTTTGTGTGGAAATATATGATCAAGTATTTTTTCCAAGGCTTAAAATTGCCTTAAACTGTGCAGCTGATTTATTGATTTAGTTTGTATTTTTTGTGTTGTTTTTTGGCACCTGTAACTGACAGAAAATCATAATTTCACATCAAAACTTGCAAATTAAAGACATATTTTAAGCCCTACCTTAGAGTGTACTTAAATGTATGACAAAGTGATTTTTCCCAGGTTTAAAGTCACTCATTTGATAAATCTGTTTCTGTCCATATAAATATACGTTCATTGCTGTGCGAAAGTCTTTGCCCCCTTACAGAAATCTTCTATTTTTGCATGTTTTTCACACTTGTTGTCTTTGTTTTGTTGACGAAGACAACCCAAGAAAACACAAAATGCAGTTTTTGATAAAAACTTTTTGAAGGATAATTGCTGTCCAGCCCATCTTGCCTTATGTGAAAAAGTAATTGCCCCCTTAGCCACCAAGTGACCAAATTAATTTGGCAGTTGGGTTCAGTCTCACCAGCCACACTCACATATGATTACTGCCAGGCTTGTTGAATCTAAACATCACTAAATAGAACCTAGCTGTTACTGTGAAATAGCTAACGGGTCTCAAAAAGCAGCACATGAGCCAGTTCTAAAGAGATTCAAGAACAGATGCGAAACAAAGTCATTGACCAGCCTACTAATATTTCTCCAAGAGCGCGTTGATATCTAACCCAGGAGGTCATAAAAGAACCCAGACGAACCTCAAAAGTTTTGCAGACCTCACTGGCCTCAGTTAAGGTTTGTTACATGATTCCACAATACGGAAGACACTGGGCGAAAATGGCATCATGAGAGAGCTGCAAGGCGCGAACTACTACTGACTAAAAAGAACATAAAGGTCATTCCAGCGTTTGCAAAAAATGATCTAGATGAGTCCCAAGACTTTTGGGATAACATCCTGTGGACTGATGAGTCAAAGGTGGAACTTTTTGGAAGACATGCATCCTGTTACATCTGGTGTAAAGCAAATACTGCATTCCACAAGAAGAACATCACACCAACAGTGAAACACGGTGGTGGTAGTGTGATGGTTAGGGGCTGTTTTGCTTGCACAGGACCGGGACGACTTGTCATCATTGATGGAACCATGAATTCTGCTCTCTATCACAAAATCCTCCTGGAGAATATCCACCCATCAGTTCATGACCTAAAGCTCAACACAAATGGTTTCTGCAGCATGACAAAGACCCAAAGCACACAAGCAAGTCCACCTCTGAATGGCTCAGAAAGAACAAAAAGTGTCTCTGAACCAAAAGAAGTTTTGTATTTAAATATATGATGAAGTCATTTTTCCAGTGTTTAAAATCACTAATTTCTATCCGTTAAATACCTTGTAAAACTCTGGTCATACGAATATTTGTGTTTTAGTTTCAGGTTGCACCAACTCTATTGAAAATAACTTTTAAGTTTCCTTAAAAATCCCTGATATTTTCTGATAGATAATGTCGTATTTGTATCTTTTCTGTGTTTTACTTATCTCATGTTCTTTACTTGCACCACCTGCTCAGACTTATTGCTTTGAGCCGACAGCATCAACTGAAGGCGACTGTATGAAACTCTACGTTTCCAGAGCAGCTTCTCCCCCAGCCCCAGAGGAAATTAAACCCTTGAGTGAGAAATAGAGGACGCTGATGTGGCGTTTTGTCGATTATGAGCTTGGTGCTAAACATTTACAATACAGTACAGTCAGTGTGTGTGATATTTAACAGGGGGAGTATTTTCCACTTATATGTACTCGTGTGCACACATGCATTCAGTCTCGTGCAGCAGCCTCCTCCAGAGCACTTCTTTAATGATGAGAGCGCCTCTGTGTGTTGAGCTCTACTGATTCAATCATATTTGCATCTGATATTATCTTGGGATTTTTTTTGTGTGTGTGTTTTTTTCTGTGCCAGAGTGTAGAAAAAAAAACTATTGGACCTCTAAGAAAAGAAAGAAGCTCCGGGGAAATCAGAGCTTTCAAGGCCTGACTGAGCAAAAGGGGAACGAAGAGAGAGACAAACAGCAGAAATGTGAATCAGCTTCACTTCTCCCCATTTGCTGCAAGATGTATCGCACTGATTACATCATCAAGACTAACTGATACAAATTATTATTTGAGATACGGGTTCATCAGTGAAAAACTGACTGAGGATGACAAGTTTCTAACAGGCTAATCTGCAGTCGCAGTGCTAACAATACGCCTTATATCTCTGATGTGATAGTCAGCCTTGATTTACTGTGTTTTCAATACTGCCGACACAAAAGATGAGGAGGACTTCAGCACAATCAAAGACAAAGTAGTCTTTCTTTATTCGTTTAGACATTTCTGCACTCTGTATTGTCTGTTTGCCAGATTTTCTGTTTGATTGTGTGTGCAAGCCATAAAAAATACAGTTCTGCTCTTTTGTTCATTGTTTTAAAAGCCTTTCTGATTGTTAATTTTACTAAAAATGGAAACAAAAAAACCCCACTGGAATCAACGTGTACAACCTTTTTTCAAGTGTTCACAGGTTTTTACCAACAGTGGAACTAGAGGCTGCACATGCTAGAGATATTTTCATTTTTACAGCCTCTACAAACTCTGTTTTTCTCTCTACTCTGCACATCAGGTGTAGATGTTTCACCATGCTGAACGTATCTTCCAACAACTTGCTCCTCTGTATGCTGTTTTCGAGACATGCTGTATTTATTTTATTTACCCTGTATGTTTGATTTTCTCCTCAGTCTCTCTTTTCGTCTTCGCTATGTGTCTTGTCTGTCAGTTTTGCCTCATTTCTGCTGTTTTGCGTTTCTTTGGGACAGTTTTGTCTCCTTTCTGTCATTTACTTCATCATTCATTTTATTGATCCTGTTTGTTTTAATTTCCTCTCATGATCATTTTGGATAAGTTTTGAGGAATTAACCCTTCTAGGCAATTTTTAAGCCGTTTTGTGGGCATTTTGGTCTTTTTTTGACAATTTTTAAAATCATTTTTGCACAAGTTTATGGAATTGTGGACAAATTTGTAAACACCGCCTGCAGTTCATCTGAAAATCTCTTAATTTCTGGTACATGACTGTTGGTCAGAGCTGAGTCACTTGTGGCTTCTCAGTAAAACTGAGTAAAGCTGGAACAGTATATTTTTGGGAAATGAAAAGCTCAGATTTGCATAGTTTTCCTGACAGAAAATCATGTCACAGATGGTTAGTCCCAGGACATTTAAATATGATATGCTTTTCTGACCTCACAGCTCGTTTTACAAGGGTAAAGTGACAAAGAGCTGCTTTTTAAAGCCCTGTTTTCTTTAGTCAATGTTACTGTGGAGAATTTTTGAATGACACATGTTGGACAAAAAGTAATTTTAAGCTTGGACTTGTATAGATTCCCGATGGAAAATTATGTCACAGATGATTAGTTCAAGGACTCTGGATTCTGGCTTTGATAAATGGTGTAATTTTTATGATTTGATAACATGCCTTTCTGACCTTGCAGCTGTTTTTAAAATGGCAAAGTGATACAGAGCTGTTTTTTCAGTCCTTTTTACTTTTTCAATGTTACTGCGGAGAATTTTTGAATGAAACATGTAGAATAAAGTCCCTCAAAAATCATGTTTTGCACTTTTGTTCATTGTGTTTAAAGATGCCTGCGTTGTCCCTAATCTTCCTCCTCCTGCCACCCTCAGATCATGCTGCTGACTGACCCTGAGGTGGAGAACAGCCTCCTGATCAGCTCTGATGAAGGCGCCACCTACCAGAAGTACCGGCTGAACTTCTACATCCTCAGCCTGCTCTTCCACCCCGAGCAGGAGGACTGGATCCTGGCCTACAGCCACGAGCAGAAGGTGAGAGAACGGCCACAGCCAGGTTTAACATTTGGTTGTTCAAAAGGGTATCAAAGGAGGCTGAGCATTAAGTCAGATAAGCAACAAAGAGCCTCAGAGCAACATGGATAAACACGAGATCCTGTTACACAAGAGTTTGGCTCGAAGAGACAGAGTTCACTCACGAAAGAAAGTGGGTGAGGGAGGTTAGTTAAATTCAGGCAGTTCAGTGGAGGCATTTTCACCAGCAGAAGAAGAAAGAGATGAAAATGTGATGTTTTAACTCAAAGTTAACTTGAAACTGACTTTCAAGTGGCAATAATTTATATTTAATATCTTATATCTTCTTTGAAGCAGTTTAAGAATGAAATAAGAGTTTTGGCAGAATTTACACTCCTTATCCTATGATTTCATTGGCTAAAATGTAGAATCCTGATTGTAAAGCAACATTTCTAAAATCTCTTAAGGAAAATAAAGACTCTGACACTTCTCCTGTTAAGAAAATTTCACAACGATAACTTGAATCCAAGGAGAGCAGAACCGAAACCATCACATGTCACATTTTTACTCACTGTGGGCTCATTTTTCACTGCAGTATAAAGTAATACACCTCTATGGAAACAGCACAACCATGACTAGAAGTAGGGAGAACTAAGAAATGTCTTCTGTGCTGTATAGCAAAGTTAAAATGCCAGAAATAATTAAAAAGCTTCATTAAACTCCAATCTACTCTGTACAGATGTACGTCGCTTTGGGTAAAAAGCATCTGCTAAATGAAGTTGTAGGCTAAAGTAAACACAGCCTGCAGTTCAGCCGAAAAGTCCCTGAATTTTTCGCAAGTCACTGCTGGTTGCAGCTGAGTCAGTCATTGCTTCCCAGTTGCAATGTCGAGAGCAGATTTTTTTAAAAAAAGATTTACAGGATGTTGTTAGAGCAAATGATTTGTAAATGGGATTTTGATTAAATATTGCGATTTCAAGCAAAGATTTGGTTAATTTCCCCAATGAAACCACAAACCACACATGATTAGTCCAAAGATTGCTGGAAAACTGGATATGTGTTGATTTTTTCTGTTTTTACATTTTCTAGCTCTGATGAATGGCGTCATTTTGACAATTTCTTTTCAAAAGAAAACATGTAATTCAAACATGCTGGTGAATTTTGGGGTTCGGAGAAGTCGTGTCAACACTGAACATGGATCTTTTTCTGGAAGGACACCTTCCCTCATGACCTTTATTTCACAAAAGATCTCAATGCACATGATAATATAAAAACAACTACAACAATAAAACATGTAAACATACTCTGTTAGACCCCAAAAGTTAAATTATAAACCTGTAAATGTGCAAAAAAATTGACTGGTTAAGGTTACAAACACTTCATTAAAAGACAATATCTGATGGCAATTGTTTTTTTTTTCTTAAATATAAGACAAGCCCCACTTTTTGTAACCTAATAATCAGCAAAAATACTATTATACTGCTTTAATTTTGGACTCTAATGGTGCATCTAATACTTAATAGCCTATGTTATAATTCTTATCTCCCATCTCAAAACTTTACATACAATAGGAATAGTGGATCTGAGCTTCCAAAAACCGTGTCTGTCGGCTTTATAAAGAACTGTGTTCACTGATAACTGAGTCAGGAGTTAAAATGCAGCCGACCAGTAATCCAGAACCCCTTTGAAATCCTGAAGCTCCACACTGAGAATCTTTGGGGCAGAAATTCCTTTAAATCTCCTAAGCATCTTAGCCGCCAACAAGTCACCTGCTTCAGCTCAAAAATACAAATATTTCACCACGTCTCACACACAAAGCCACAAACATAAACCATGAACCTCTGGTCATATGTAGGGTTTAATTCTTGCAGCACAACGGAACAATGTTTTAATTTAATGTAAATAATCGTCTTTTTGTTGAGCTTCAGTGATTCACACATACTGAATGTGTTTCCCAGAGACAGACTGAAAGAAAAATTCAATAAATCTCTCTGGTTAAAAAGAATGTTTCTAGTCTAAAAGCAGACATAATCCGTGTCTGGGAATATGAGCCGTCATGTTTTGGTGAGAAACACTGAATGTTAACATGTTTTCTCCGTTAGAAAAAGCTCCTTTAAAGCCACATGTCAAAGCTTTTATGGCACCAAACACACTGAGGCTTTAAAAACTGTGTTTCCTTTTTACACTGTCACTGATTGGAAATCTTTTTTAAAACAAGCGGTGACTTTCCTATATCAAAGACAGCATTGATTGCCGGACACTGAAACCCTTTCAACATGATCAAAGCAAAGCGTTCGATGCTTCATGTTCGTGATCTCAGGTGACACTTTTTGAACTGGCTTCATGTGAGGATGCAGAAAGGATTATCTGACTCCAACCAGAAACTGTGGCCTGAAGCTAACCTCAGCCACCTACACTCACTGGAGGAGGGATGCTGGGGGAGGATCACCGCCTGCAGGTAGCTGATGGGCTAAAACCAGGGCAGTCCGCTCCAGAAATCCCTAAAATAACCAACTTATTATGCTGTATTGATGCTATGTGTGTTTCTCCATTCTGCATATTTAGAGAATATACTAGGAGACTGATAGTGGTATGTAGAATGCAGTAGTTAAATAGATTACATTTACATAAAACACCTTACTTATTATTGTTTAGTTTGATGATTCTCCTATTTTAAGACAAAGAAACACCTAATGTAGCCCTTTGGAACAGCTGCACCAGAAAAACTAATCTGTCCCTGTTTAATTTGAACATTTTTAAGGACCCAAAGATGTAAAAGTGTTTCTATAATTCACAAGAAAAATAAATTAAGGAAATCAATCATAACATAACAGCCTCAGTCCTCCAGTTTCCAAGTTGTTTCTGGGGATTTTTTGCTTCTTGGCACATTTTCAAAAGTATCAGAATGTAGGTAAAAACAAGACCTTTCAGTTGCTATAACTATTTTTATGCAACCACCGATCCCACATGAAATAATATTGTGGCAAGCTGCGTGGAAGAATGACGCTCAGACTTAAGCTCTTGTCTTTTATGCGCTCTGCCACTAGCAGATGCTTTTATTTTGACACATAACAGGAACCTGAAGAACCAATCACCAACACAGAACAGTGGGGGTAGCCATTAAACCCGCTACCCTCCACACTCATGGTGCTGAACAAACCCCAAACTCCCATAATGCACCGCAACAACAGTTCAGTCCCTGCTACCGGCTCTGCAATCACTACAATATAACATGAAAGCCAACTGGAAGAAGGTATTTTGGTGTGATCAGACCGAAATTGAGCTTTTCGTCCACTAGCCAAGATGCTATGTTTGACGGAGACCAAACACTGCACATCATCACAAACACACCATCCGCACTGTGAAGCATGGTGGTGGCAGCATGATGACGTGAAGTGTGGTGGCAACATCATGATGTGAAGCACGGTGGTGGCAGCGTCATGATGTGAAGCATGGTGGTGGCAGCATCATGATGTGACACATGGGGGTGGCAGCGTCATGATGTGAAGCATGGTGGTGGCAGCATCATGATGTGACACATGGTGGCAGCATCAGGTTGTGAAGCATGGTGGTGGCAGCATCATGATGTGACACATGGTGGCAGCATCATGACGTGAAGCATGGTGGTGGTGGCATCATAATGTGACACATGGTGGTGGCAGCATCATGATGTGACACATGGTGGCAGCATCAGGTTGTGAAGCATGGTGGTGGCAGCATCATGACATGAAGCATGGTGGTGGTGGCATCATGATGTGGGGATGCTTTTGGGCAGCAGGCCCTGAAAGGCTTGTAAAGAAGATAGAAGATAAAATGAATGCAACAAATTATAAGAATCCTGGAAGAAAACTTTTTTCATCCACTCTATATGCTTCCTTCTTTATGAAGGTTTGAAATCCTTCAAGACGTAACCTGAAAGATTTTTGGCGTTTTCATGGGGCCAGCATTGAATGTTTTGTTGAAACTTAACTAACTTATCTATATCTGTGCTGTGTGATAGAAAATCATTTAGGTAAAGTTATCATTTATTTTTATGTCAATCATCTGGTCATCTTCTTCGTATCGTGTCGTACACATGGAGCAACATTAGCATTAACTCACTGAGGTGTCTCTCCTATTGCAATAATGCACATTTATTCTCTGTATTGTACACATTATTAAATTTACAAACAACTCAGGAGTCTGTTAGTTTTCTTATGTCTGGGCTTTTTTTCCTCGACTTTGTTTGGAAGCCTGCGTAATATTTCCAAAACGGCTGTACGTCAGGCCTCCCTCACCCGCCTCCTCTCTTGTTTTTACTCCTCACCCAGCATCGTCTCCACCCCGAAAGTGCTTCTCTTTCAGTTTCCTCGCCTCCCTCCTGGCACTGCTGCTGCATTTGTTGATTGAGAGACCTTTTGGAGGTTGGAAAGGCGGCACTGAGCCCCTCCTTCACCACCACCGTCCCTTCTCCTTCCCCCCGGCTTCACTGTCACTCGCTTGGCTTCATACTAACTTGCTGTAGGAGGGTAATTAGTCAAAGTGATTTCCTGCCCCCTCCTCCCTCTTTTTTCTTTCGTTTGCATCTGCTTAGCACAGCTTGGCTTGAATGTCGTGGAAATCTTATCACCCGTGCAGTTCGTCTTTTCCCCGTTCAACATAAGAATATACGCAAAGCAGGTGCAGCAGTCACTCTGAATATATAGTCTGCACATGCTCAGTGTGTATCCAGCCAGCAAGTGTGTTTTATGTAACGCCAGGACTGCATTAAGTCACTGTGTTTTACTGTCACCCTCATTGGTGTGGAGAAAATGCTGAGTCTTTAGATGAATTGTGCTTTAACAGTAAATATCTAGTCATTTTTAAAGCAGATTTATATGCAGTAAAACAGAGCAGCTTTATAGTCACACATTGTAAAAGAAAAAAATGTGGTTTTTAATGTTGACATTGTTTACAGTTTTGGACAGATTTTTTTATTTACAGTCAACATGTAAATTATACTCTTTTTTATATGTAATTTGATCAATTTTCACTTCTTAATCTACGTAATTTTTCTTTCAAACAACAGAAAGTATTTGTTAAAATATTTTTTTAAACAAATACAGTAAGAATAGTGTAATTTTCCGGGTAAACAAATTTTAATTTGTGAAAATACAGATTTTTTTGTCCTGTTTATTTTTTAACTACACTAATCATGTGAATAAATATTTTCTTTCTGTAATTTTGCTACTTTTAATATGTAAGTAAAAACACAATTCAGTTTTTAATATGGAATTTTTTTTCTTTCAAATAATGGAAACAAAACTGCGAAATTCTGCAAAAAACAATTAAAAAATATTATATTTTAATCTTTTACATACATATGTTCTCTATTGAATTATGCCAAATATCTGTCAAGTGACTTTTTTTCTCCTTTTCTAAATACAGTAAAAACAAAATAGTGTAAATTTTACAGACAGGTTTTTGTTGTGGACATTGTTTACAGCCTGTTTTCTTTATTTAGTGTTCATGTCTTTTACAGAGATAAGAGAGTAAAATAACAGCAAATTGTTCAATACATTGTATTTGCAATTTTTGCAAAAATTGCCAAATACATTATTTTTGTCGGAATTCTTATTTTTCTTCCGCAACTTTCTGCAACTTCCTTTGTCCTGGACTCCTCTGAGGCTATTAATGGAGGATTAATGACAGTTATGCCAGGCTATAGGGGCAATGTCAAGGATGTGCAGTCGACCTTTTCGGAGCTAAAATGTCAAGGTCAAGGTCAAGGTCACGTCAGGTGTCAAAAGCCTATATTTGGCTATATCTCTACAGATAATTGTCGTAGCATTTTGATGCTTGCATTTTTGAACAGCTCATCTCAAAGTTAATATTTTGTTTAATTGTACCGAAGCTGTACGACCTACCAGTAAGAAGAGTGGTAGGGGTCAAAGTTCATGACGTCACAAAAACGACATTTTTCCCTATAACTTGGCAACAGATTGAGATACAGTGCTCATACTGGCACCACTGAACAGCATTTAATGTTTTCGTTCAATATATGACTTTGACCTTGACCTCTGCCAAGGTCATAGTAAATTTCAAGGTCAGTCTTCTGTTTTTTCCTGCATTGTCACTCAAAACGAGATACAGACATTAAAAACGCCTCAAGTAAAGGGCTACAATTTGCCTGGTTGTTGTTTTTGAACACAACAGTTGCTAAATACGTATTTACCTCGCGCATACAGGTCTTGCCTAGTTACAGATAAAATCGTTAAAAACATCTGAATATACATAGACTTCAAATAGTATGTAGGAAACCTTCTCTTTTGGAGCGTTATCGAGCCGACAGCAATAATAATTTGTATGTGGAAGCGCCATCCTTCTGGAATAGAGTGAATAAATGCAATTAGAAAATAAATTAATATAAACAAACAGAGTCACATTTTTGTTATCCGGCTAATAAACGATTGTTTACACGCCACGCATGGCCGCTCATGCTTCAAATGAAAAAAGTCCAACCCCAAACGCTGAAATAAGTTTTCTGCCTCATTAAATTCCAGCTGTAAGCTGCAGAGTAAACGGATTTGTCTTTGTGCTTCGTTAGAGAATAAACGTGAGTTCAGGGACAAAAAGACGAATCAGTCTGTCAAGGTTGTTGATTTACTGGGCGACTGAAGCAGAACATGAAGGAAAGACGGCAAACTTCAAAGAGCTAACTAGGTTTGTTTTTAGTGAATTACAAAACCTGTTGATGGGTTTGAGAGGTTGTTGCCTTTAAAAAATTAGACCATTTGTCCGACGAAGAAACTGTCAAAACAGGAATAATTTTGGGATTTTCAACTTTCCAGCGGTCCTTTAGCTATTTATTTAAGATGTGCAGTTTCATCATTTTTCATTTACTATATTCTGTAAATGATAATAATAGTAATACTACTACTACTACTACTACTACTACTAATAATAATAATAATAATAAAGAGAAGAAGAAAGCACAAAGAGTTTCTCTGATTTTAAGACTAAAATTTCAGAGGTCACAGTTTTAGCTGAACCCCAAACCTACCAGCCGGTTTCTAATCTGAACCAAATCTAAGCTTAGGATTGAGATTTTTCATGAAAATCATTTTATTCTACATGTCTCACTTAAAAATTCACCAAAGATGAACAGATTAAACAAAATTCTGTAAAAGAAACTAAATATTCTGCTCATCTTGTCACACCCGGGTCATGTGACAAAGACAAGACTTTTTCGGCTGAACTGCAGGCAGTGTTCACGTAGAGCAGAGAGGAAACAAATTAAAATGTAAATAGTAAAATATCTGTAGCTTGTAAAGTTTGTTTCAGTTTTGCCACCATCTGTTTGGTCAAAAATGTTGATTCCAGGCTTTTTCAACTTCTGGAAACTCTAAAATCAAAGAAAATGTTTGAGGAGCAAAAAACAGAAAGAAATTATCACTGAATTTATTAAAATTATTATTTTTCATTCAGCTGTCGTGTGTGTCATTGTGCAGACGGTCTTTGTTTTATTTGCTCACATTTACAGACACTAATCCTTCCGATACATTAGAGCTGAGTGGAATTCTGTTTTGTGGGAACACCACATTGTTACATTTTTAAAAGACATTTTAAATTATTTAAATGAATCAATAATTTGTGAGGGAATAAAAAACTCAACTCATCAATATCAAATCATATTTAAGCGTTTTTATTATCTACATAACAGTCTCATTAGGGCTCAGTTATATTTCATAATGTACATTTTCATTTCCAGAGTGGACCTTTGGAAAGTCTGTTTTTCTTAGTGCTCATTTGTTCAAATTAAAATATTTTCGGTGCAACTTTATAAAGTATTTCTTCATTTTTTTCCTCATTTTTCCACATTGGAACTGGGCTCAACATGCACAACATTTTTCCAGATGTCCACAGGTTTTACCAATAATGGAAATAAATTGCAGCTCTGCATAATATGGATATTTAACGATTTACATTTTAAATTTCTTCCATACTTGTCCCCTCTCTGCTCTGTAGAAAACACAGCCTGCAGTTCAGCCAACAAAACTCTTTGAATTTTTGACAGAGGACTGTTGTTTTCAGCAGAGTCAATCGTGGCTTCACAGTTGAGCCGAAGAACGCAGAATTATAATTTTTTTTACAGAATGTGATTTGAGTTAATGATTTGTTTTAGCCAAATTTTAAATGAGACATGTAGGATGATGTGATTTTGATGAAATATCACGATTTTAAGGTTAAAGTTGGTTAATTTTCCTAATAAAACTGGAAGCCACACATGATTAGTCCAGAGATTGATGGAAATTCTAATAATTTTCTCAGATTTTTTTTACAGTTTCTGGCTGTGATAACTGGTGTTTTCAGTGAGACATGCAGAATAAAGTGATTTTAGATAAAATATCATGATTTTAGGCTTAGATGTTGTTAAGTTTCTTGACTGAACAGCGTGCCACAGGTCAGAAAGGTAAAATGGTTTCTGCTTTTATAGTTTCTGACTGTGATAAATGGTGTCATTTTGTCGATTTTTTAGTGAGACATTTAGAATAAGGTCATTTTTGGTGAAATATCATGATTTTAGGCTTAGATGTTGTGAAGTTTCCTGACTGAACAGAATGTCACAGGTTAGAAAGGGAAAATGGTTTCTGCTTTTTCAGTTTCTGATTCTGATAAATGGTGTCCTTTTTTAAAAGTGGGACATGTAAATTAAACTAATTTTTTAAAAATATTTGATTTTAGGCTTAGAGTTGTCTAATGTTCCTATTGAACAGCCAATCACAGGTCAGAAAAGTACAACTATTTTCATTTGTAAAGCTTCTGGCTCTGATAAATGGTATCATTTTGGCAGTTTTTTCAGTGAGTTGTGTAGAATGAAGTGATTTTTATGAAATATCTTGATTTCGGGCTTAGATTTGCTTCATTTTCCCGACTGAACAGCATGTCACAGGTCAGAAAAGTAAAATTCTTTCTATTTTACAGTCTCTGACTCTGGTAGGTGATTCAATTTTGGTGACTTTATTTAAAAAGACAACACTTCAAAAGCACCCGGCAGGTCTCGGGGTTCAGCTGATCGTTTGACCTCTGAAATCTCAGACGAACAATCAGATGAACACATCCAGACACTTGAGGGTTTTTTGGTTTTATGGCAAGTCGATTCCATTTCACAGAGATTATAGCTCGTATTCTCTGTTCCGTCTTTGTGTCGAGATAAAATCCGGTGAATCTGAGACCTCCCGCCATGGTCTGGCTTCTCTCCACGTCTTCCTTGTTGCGGCTTTTCTTCAGCCTGCATATGCGTCTGCACAGCTCCATTCTTCACTCGGGCTCATTGTGTTCCTGTCTGTGTGCAGAGAACCTTTGTGGGAGGCCAGACAATGCTGCTAAATGTCCCAAAGCCATGTTATTCCTCTGCTGAATCTTATGTAAATTCTAATCTAATTCACCGGCTTCAGATGTGTGTGTGGTAAACCGGTCTCCCACTCGTCGATACAAAGCTGCTGTTAAACGCGAGTGTTAAATACATCAATGTGTGAAAACAAACCCACAGAAAAGTCGTGTGCAAACGCTCGTCATTTCAAGGGCAAACACAGCGTTTGATGTTAGGGGGGATTTTATTCCTGCACGATGAGAACATGTCTTCCTGTGTGGTTGTTTCTCTGCAGCTCTACAGTTCGGTGGAGTTTGGCAGAAGGTGGCAGCTGGTCCACGAGAGGGTCGCCCCCAATCGTTTCTACTGGTGAGTTCAGATCAACAAGAAAGTTTACACTACGTCTAAAACCGTCAACTTACAATGTTAACAGTGTGAAATGTTGTCGTGTTAACTTGATTTCTAATAGCTTTAAATGCTATTCAGAATAAATAATGGAAAAACTGCGCATTGAAATTGCATGAAAGATTCTGATAAATTTGATTTTCAAGGTTACGTCAGCTCCACGCAGAGTTCGTCCACAGTTATACAGAGTAAATATGTGCTTTCTGGTGCTGTAAAGGTCAGGACTGTCACGTTGTCAACACATAGGGACATGTTTCATGTTGCATTGTTGTTAGAAGACAATAACTGTGTGACAACTATCAAAAGATTCAGACAATGAACAGTTTAGACTCCGGAAGTGTCCTGGAATCGATGTCGTAGCTGCAACTCATCAAAGTAGCAGAGAGGTTTTTAACATTTTTATTATTCATGTGAGCTCTGAGGCGACACGGTTACATTATGTGACTGACAGCGTTCATCTGAGCTGCAGAGACGCTTCAAAATGTACTTTTTCACCCTTTATCATCGGCTATAAAATACATCTTCATACTAGCAAATACATCTTAATACTATAAAATACATCTTAACACTAGAAAACATGTCCTAGTATGATGAAATACATCTTATCAGTAGCAAATACATCTTATTATAATGAAATACATCTTAATACTATAAAATACATCTCGATACTATAAAATTCATCTTAATACTATAAAATATATCTTAACAGTAGAAAAATACATCTTGTTTGCTAGTACGTCTTCATACTAGCAAACAAGTTTTAACATGAAAAAATACATTGTAGCATGAGAAAATGTGTCTTGATACTATAAAATATATCTTCATACTATAAAATACTGCTTAATACTATAAAATACGTCTTAATACTAGAAAATGCATGTTAATACTATAAAATACGTCTTAACACTAGAAAATACATCTTAACACAATAAATGTCTTGATATTATGAAATATTTTTAATACTATAAAATATGTCTTAATACTAGAAGATGCAGCTTAACACTACAAAATAGTCATTAATTCTATAAAAATCTGTCTTAACACCATAAAATACTTCTTAGTACTAGAAAAAGCGTCTTATTGCTATAAAATATATCTTCATACTATAAAACATGCTTTTACACAATAAATACGCGTTGATACTATGAAATACGTCTTAATACTAGAAAATACGTCATTTTGAAACACCTTTTGACACGGGAAAATACAATGTATTACTATAGAATATGTTTTAATACAATAAAATACATCGTAATACTATGAAACATGTCTTAACACAATAAGTAGGTCTTCATACTATAAAGTACTTAACACTATAAAGCACGTCTTAACACATTTTAAAATACATCTTAACAGTAAAAAAATCTTATTACTATAAAACACGTCCTAACACTAGAAAATAGCATCGGAAACTGGTGGAAATTATGTTATATAGGTTGTCCAAAATGCATGTTTTTGTCCCTTTAAGATGAAATAAACTGTATGAAGATCAAGACAATCTAATGACTAATGACCAGCCCTCATGCTCCTCTCTTGCATTGTCATTTCCAACAAACTCTGGATGTGATGTCCTTCACTTTGCAGCCACACAGGTTCTGTCCGGCTCAGTGTTATCCTGCATGTCTGGCCTCTGTACAGTAACTAACAAAGAGCTTTCACCTGGACAAACTGCAGAGGAAATGTCGGCCGGTAACGAGCTGGAGCCTGGAGGGCTGATGCTGCAGCTCTCACTTCTATTTTGGGAGGAAGCTGTGGTAATGAGGCCCGTGTCTGCTCATGGCTGCCGTACATTCGGCCGACAAACATGTAAAGGGAGAGTTGTAAGCTCGTTCGACCAGCTCTAACCTCCGCCATTATCAGTTTGTGATGTCAGTACAGCAGCCATTTGCATACATGGCATTAGAAATCCCTGCACAGACATCTGCAGCTGAATGTGTGGGGTGACAAAGCTCTATTTTTGTTGTTGTTTTTTTCTTTTTTGTACCGACTATTAGGAAGGAGACCTGGAAAATGACATTTTTTGTAGATGTTTTTGTTTATTGCAGAACCTGGTTTTGCAAAGAGTTCATTTTTTGGCAAATTTTCAAATGAGACAAGTAGAATAAAGTGATTTTGCTTCAGATTGTTGATGATCTTGAGGTTAAATTGGGTTGATTTTTCCGACAAAACTGCACGTCACTTATAATTATTTCAAGGTTTGTCAAAAAGTAGAAAATCCACCATTTTTTTCTGATTTCACAGCTTCTCGCTCTGATAAATGATGTGATTATGGTAATTTCTTAAAACAGTAACATGCCTTTAAAATCTACCGGCGGGTTTTGAAGTTCAGAAGGTTAATTAACACAAAAAAATATATCTCAAAAAGAAAAAAATACATGTACGTAGGATTTTTCATGGCCAATGTCAGCACCAGTTATTAGTAATCATTGAGATTGATTACTGATGTTAAAAATTGATGTAATATTTGCAGTAAAAATGAATGAATGTTTGTTTATTTATATTTTCCGTGTTTAATTAAAAGAGAACTCTTCAAGATTTCTCGAGCTGTATTGTACGGCTCAAATGACACATTTTACAGTTTATTTTAATGGGAATCAGGTTAAAAAAAAAAAAAAAAACATTGCAAAAACACGATAAACGGTCGAGTCCAGATCGGTCTTCCATGACTAAGTGCTGAAAACATACAAGTTTAAAGAAACCATCTATTATTCTCCCGCCTCGTCCTGCCCTCAGCACCTGAATGGATTATTCAGTGGAAATGGAAATGTGCGGTGGATAAGTAGGCCATCCTATTCACGGCGCTGCTTCATCTGGGAAATCACCAGAACTACCAATAAGTCTAATGATTAGAGGTACTGGTGGTCTCGGCTGCTCATTCACTGACTCCCCTTTATTTCCATTTGTGTGTGCAGCTACCTGTAGACATCCCGCCTCCCCCTTCCTCCCCGTTCTCCCCCTCCACGCTGCCTCTGATCCCCCAGTCTTTTTAATACATATTTAATGCCGTAATGATTATATGCTATTCCGTCTGCGGGCATCCCTACTGTAGCGGGAAATCAATGGCTTTTCCTTTGCTAATGATGTCAGGAAACATCTTCCTCCATGTTTCTGGGGGGAAAAGCATCTTGCAGGGGCACAAAGTGAATCTGAGGCCCTGTTTTTCTTGAAACCTGCACCCCTGATGTTCACCACCTCCATCATAGCACTTGACTTAACCTCTCTGTCGCTATAAATTTGCAGCATTTTGCAGTCTTGCAGGTGTGGGCGGCGGCTTCGGGGGGTGGCATCTGGCTACAGGCAAAAAAAAGACCAACAGTGATGTTTTCCCTGAAACACATTTGTCTGCCTTTCAGGTCGAAAATGGGTTTGGACAAAGAGCCGGGCTTAATTCACCTGGAAACCAGCATCTCTGAAGGACGTGAGTAATTGAATTCAGAGTTCAGCGCTCCATTTTCTGCTGTCTTTGTACTGTATCGTGAGCATTGTGCTAAAGTAGAGAGGAACGGGGGAGTTTGTGTGGACGATCCCACCGGAGCGTAATGCGAAGGGACAGCAGCAATGGCCGGGTCCGGGGACACACAATGACAATGGAGGGAAAAGTAATGCATATATTAGAATGCTTTTAAAAGCAGGTGATTTAGCTCCTGTTGGTGCAGAGAAATATCAGTGATCCGGCTGAATCAGAATGAACACGGTGGGAGGGAATATTGGGGACTTAAAGTAAGTAACGTCACTGGAAGTTGAATAAGGATTCATTTAATCTGGGTTAAGGTTAGGCTTAGGTTTAGGTTTAGGCTTAGTGCATCTACTAAACACTGACTTAAAGTGGTTGAATACGAGTACACTTACTTATTTTACGTTATATTTTTAATTAATTGACATTACTTTTTTAAAAATATTTTTTGGAGAGATTTTTCCATTTTTAATCATAGGGAGAGAAACAGGGTAAAAGGGGGTAGAAAGAGAGAGACATGCAGCAAAGGGTCATAAGCCAGACTCAAACTCACAACCACTGCTGGTGATCTGCACCTACATGATAACACCCTAACTCAGTGAGCTATAGGGCGGCCAATTAATTGGCATTACATTGTGGAAATCTGTTTTCACTTTCACATGAAAGAATCTTTTTTAGGTAAATTCTTGTCTTAAAAGCCAAAATATATGACCATGATTGAAAAGCAATAAATAAAAGAACTGTCATTTTGTCATATTATAGCCATTGTTTAATAAACCAAGCCTGTTTCTCAGAAATTACGTATCCACGCAACTAACCTGCAATCTCAATGACTTAATCTTCATTTTTTATATTTTTAATTATTTGACATTACTTTGTAGAAATCTATTTTCACTTTGGCACGAAAGAGTCTTTTTTTATTCCTAACAAAAACAAATTGACCACGATTCAGTGGTAATTCAGGAAAACTTACAAGTACAATGACTATTTTTATAGGCACTGTTTATAAAAACCAAACCTGTCTCCACAAAATTACATTTTTTTTTCAGCTAAACTAAATGTGTTAAACTTAACTTTTGTTTTCAGTTGTTGGTTACTCTCAGTTCTCATTTTCTGGTTTAATTTAAGCACCAAAACTTTGTGGTTAAGATTAGGAACAACAGAAGTTTGGTTAAGTTTATGCACAAAGAAACATGTGATCATGTTCAGGAACAATCCCTGATTGTGTTTAAAATACAATCCTTTCACGTATGTTTTCACTTTGACATGAAAGAGTCTTTTTTGGGGGGTAAATTCTCGACAGTCATTCAGTGTTAAAAAGCAAAATGGTCTTGGTAAATGGTCCCTCTTGGAAATGGTCCCCTTTTCCAACAGGGATGACTAATATTTTAATGTCCTATGTCAACCCACAGACTGTGTATAAAACATGGACGTCACCATCGTAAGCATTCGTGTGCTCTTTGGTTATGATTTCAACTTTTTAATTATGGTAGAATGTAAACATGTTATTCTATGGTGTTCCTGCTTCAGGATTTTCTGTAAGTTTTAGCTTTGACTCAGAGCTGGCTCACACATTATGTGTATAATATAGGTAATATAATAAATATAGGCAAATGCTAAGGGCGCTGTGGCCTCCAGGAGGAGCCACAAAATCAGGAAAAATTTCACCTTCAACATAATTTTTATTAAAATTAGTTATTATTATTAACTCTTAAAATGAAAAGGCTCACATTGATTCAAATGTAAAGCAATGCCCAATTAATATTACTACAAAACAATGCTATTTGATTTCTTTTGTAAGCGTATGTAAACCATCGATGGAGGAGGGGCACCATGTAAATTCTGGCCTAGGGCACCACATTGGGTAGGGCCTGCCCTGCTTTGACTGTATATAAAAAGATGGATGTAGCCACTGTGACATCAACCACTGGTTCGTTTTGAAGCCTCAAGTTTGGAATTTGCCTGTCACCATGAAACCAGATGAGCAACTGTTGGAACTGACTGAGAACTTGATAATATACACACACCTTGTCAATGAAAAAGTAGTCACAATTTAAAACATCCACTGCTTTATAGGCTATTTTCTCCTAAATGGGACCATAATTGATTAATTTAACAACCTGCTGTGTTAAATGAGACTTCAAACTAGCAGTTGATACCATAAACTTATGAGGAAAAAGTTTACTGAGGTAACAAATCAAGTGAGAAGTCAGCTCGTTTTCTCATAGAATTCGTATACAATCAGAGCCAAGCAAAGAAGTAGGCGACTATCACCTATGATCATGAGCTTTAAAAACAAACAAAAGAAAAGACAGTTTGCATCAGTCTTTATGAATTATGACAACTTCTAAAGAAATTGTGTTCAACCAACAAGCTACACTGTGTTAGATGAATTACTACTTACTTAATAATTGGTAGCATAAACAAAATAGAAAATTAAGTTCTTTCAACTTGTATTTCCACATTATGCAAAGGATTTTTAAGTGTCAAGTTTACTTACTAACTGTAGTTGTGAGTTTTGTAGTTGACAACCATTCTCACTTCTGTTGACTGCGTAACAGTCAAATTTGACAAAGATAAATTTCATGTTTTCATGTTAATCTTATAATTTAAAATATTCCCAAATTAATTACAGGTCCTCTAAAACACAGTCTGAACTTAATTCAGTGTGAAGAAAAATTAAGTTATCAAGCCAATTTCATTAAGTTTCAATAAATTACCCCAACTTTACTTTCACTAATGTATTTTACTTGCTTTTCTTCTAGGCTCTGCATTTCTCATGGTTTCTTTTTTGTTTTCTGAGCAATATCTGCCCATAAAGTTTCCTTATGTCAGCACAACCCATGAAAATAGTGTTTGCAACTTAAATAGTTTATCTAAATCATCAAATAAGATTGTTTTATCTTGCACCCATGCATTTAATGAAATGGTTGGAGTACTTAATTACTTTTCAAAGCATGAGTAGTGACCAAACGAATGAGATACCAGCGGTAAAATTGAGTTTCCCTGTAGGGCAGATGGTCTCGGCCTTCGGTTAGATAGTGTGAGGAGTCGGAGTGAAGTCGCTGCTCTTTCGCTTCTGAAGCAGTCGGCCGAGGTGGTTCGGGCAGCTGATTAGGAAACCTCCTGGGCGACTCCCTTTAGAAGTTTTCTGGGCACGTCCAGCTGGGAGGAGACCCAGGATAGACCCAGCACTCCTCATCCATCCCCCAGGAGGAGCTGCTGATGAGGGGGAAGGTTTGGAATCAGCTGCTGCTACTGAGGGGAAACTGGAAGTACAGACGAGCCACGTCCACCTTTTTGCACACAGTCTGCGTTTGTTGTCCCTTTAATACTTGACACAAATTCAGCATTTCCCCTCTCGTGCCACCTTTCTGTCAGAACGCTCCCTTTGAGGCCGACACATTAGAGCAAAGCCAATCATACGAACACGCGGCAAACATCAGTCGTGGCAGATGTTGGAGTCGCGCAGCCAGAGACCATCACTATTGATCATTTGTTCGTGCAGGGAGCCGACACATATTTGGCCGAGGCTAACGTGCAGCGACAGGCTCTCGATTGAAGGCAAAGAAAGCAATTGGCCTCCGTGGTCATCTGTCTTCGGCTGCACTGGGTCTCTTTATTGACACCGAGCGGCCGGGTGAAGGCTGCCTCTCCTCATTGTCTGATACCATCACCAATGCCATGTCCTGACGTGTGTGTATGCATGTGTGTGTTTGTGTGTTTGTATGGGAGCAGAGGCGCTTTATGTCACCTGCAAGCTGCAGAACTGCACGGATGCCAACAAGGGCAAACCATTCCCCGGCTACATTGACCCCAATTCTCTGGTGGTGCAGGATGAGTATGTGTTTGTCCAGGTAGGTAATTGTCCAGTTTGCTCAGTGAAAGAACATTACAGCTTTGTATGGAGGGGAGGGAAAAAGGTGGGCAGGTTTTTCTGGGAAATTTTTCAAGGTCATTCTTGGAGAGGTGCTATTAGTGGGGCATTATGTGATGTGAAAAGTCTTTATCTGGGTTTTTTATGTCTCTGAAATGTTTTTGCTGAATCACCTTAAGGTGTCGACGGCGGGGAGGACAATCTACTATGTGTCGGCTAAAAGAGACGTCTTCACCCCCATGAAGCTGCCCAAGTACACACTGCCAAAGGTAACAAATACACCTGATTACAGTTACAATACATGCACAGATGAACCCCAAAACCTACTGGCATATACATAAAGGCATGTTATCTTTTAAAAATCACCATTTATCAGAGCCAGAAACTGTAAAAACTGGAGAGTCTAATCTAAAAATTGTGATATATCATCAAAAATCACTTATTATCAAACGCAAAACAGGGCTTGTCTTGTATTCGAGGTCAATAATTTTTAAAAGACTCTCTTCCACAGAGAGTTTGCAGCCTTTATTCTGTATAATTACAGGTTTTGAATTAAGTTTTAATGATCTAATAGAATATATTTACATGTTTTAACCTTGCAGTTGTTTTTATATGCTCATGTGTGTACACAGATATTTTGTGAAACGGAGGTTGAGGGGGAAGATATCCTTCTAGAGAAATATGCATATTAGAGTCGACAAGGCCTCTCTGAACCCCCAAAGACACCAGCAGGTTCAAAATAAATGTCTTCGTTTTTTTTTAAGTCGCCGAATTGACACCATTTATCGGAGCATGAAACTATGAAAACGGACAAAACTGTTGGAATTTCAGCTTTCCAGCAATCATGTTTGGCTGCTATCAGGAAAAGTAATCAAATCTCAGCTTAAAATCAAGATGCTTCATCAAAGTCACTTAATTTCACATGTATCATTTGAAAATGTTTACAAAATAAATCATTTATACTAACCAGATTCTGTTAAAGACATAAAATTCTGAGCTCTGCGCAACTGTGAAGCCATGACTGAGTCAGCTGCGACTAACGGTCACATGACAAAAAATTCAGCAATTTTTGGGCTGAACTGCAGGCAGTGTTCACACAGAGCAGAGAGGAGACAAGTATGAAAGCTAACTACAAATGTAAATAGTTAAATATTTATCACATGCAGAGGCACCACATTATTTTCCAGCGTTGGTACCACTCGTGGACACTTGGAAAAATGTTGTTTTCTTAATTTTTGTATAATTAATAATCAAAGAAATTTGATTTTACTTTTTTGTTTTTAGGCTATATAGCATTCAAACTGTGTTTTATCCCACAGAAGACATTTCTTCTAGCCATGGTTGTGCTGTTTCATCAAAATCACTTTATTCTGCTTTTAAAAAATGCAAAAAAGGAATCATTTAGACTAACTACATTCTGTGAAAAACATAAAATTCTCAGTTCCTCGACACAACAGTGAAGCCCTTTGTGACTCAGCTGCGTGCAACAGTCACCCATGCAAAATTCAGTGACTTTTTGGCTAAACTGCAGGCTGTGTAGGCGTAAAAATAAATAATAATGTATGTATAAAAATATCTATAATATGTAGAGCTGCCATTTTTATCCTCAGTGTTTGTGGTACACGTGAACTCGTTTTTACAATTTTGGTAAAATGAATAATTAAATTATAAGCCTTTTTTTCTGATTTGTGTCAGATTCATGGTTGTTCTGTTGGTTGAGTCAAAAAAAAAGTTGACGTGAAAAAATGTAGGAAAAAAGCATTATCTAGAATATTTAGAAAAGGACAAGCATGACTACATATTTAGAAAAATGTAGCAAAAAGTAAAAAAAGAAAAAAGGTTTTGCTAAGAAGCTAAAAGTTTAATAAACATTTAGAAAAAAGACACATATTCAGTGGATAAAACTTCTGCAAAAAAGAGCTAGAAAAAGACAGATTTTTTTTTTTTTTTTTGCCATAATAGAAATAAAGTGGCATTGTGATATGTACAAAAAAAAATTAAAGTAATTAGGAAATTTTGCAAAAATTAGTCAAGTTTTAATATGTTGTTTCATTTTTATTATGTATTGCTGGTAAACTGTATAGAAAAATATAACTGGAGCAAAGAAACACCAGGAGTTCAAAGGGATAAACACTAATTAAATGATGCCTGTTAAATCTCCACAGTGGATATGAGAAGTGTTCATGTTTAGCTGGTTTGTTCTGTAGTTTGCGGAAGTTTTCTGCTTTTAAAGCCTCGTCTCTGAAGTTCCAGCTCAGTTTGGGTTGAAGCTTCAGTTCATCTCCGCTCTGCACGACACTCTCTTTGTTATTTATGGGCAAATCAAGGCCAAAAGTGAGTCTCCCAGTGTTTTTCCTGAATTGTTATTCCGAGCCGCTCCGTGTGCACATGGCCTCGCTTGTCACGTCCCCGTTGACAATTACACATGTTTTATTCAATCAAGCCCTGGGCGCCCTGGATGCTGCTGGCTCTCTGCAAGGTATTATTGGCACAGTCAGAGGTAGATGAAGCTCACAAGCAAACAGCTCGGCTGCATAATCTCTGCCCAATAATGCCGACGCCGTGCTAATGATGCTCCATCCTCTTAGTTAAAACACATTCAGACACATGGATGCAACAGGACTGACTATTTAGCAGGATTAAGCCCAGCAGGAGGGAAAGAGCAACATGTGTACAATCTAAAAGATGATTTTTAAAAAATAACGTGCATGCACCTTTTGTTTATTTAAACCAATCAATCAATCAATCAGTCAGACTTTACTTCACTTTTCATTCAAATGAAATGTAACACAAAGTGATTTACAGATAAAAGAATTGGAAATACATTGATGATGAAACACTAGGTGAGTTAAATAAGATTAAAGTTGATAAGAACAAACAAATTAATTTTATTAATTTCAATTTAAATTTAAAAATTCAAAATTCAGAAAAACAGAATAACAACATAACGATAAAAATAAATTAAATGAAATCAAATTAAGACATCTATTATTGAAATATATATAAATATAAATATATGGGCTCATATTTCAGACATTCCTGAGTTGTTAACTTCACCAAAAGGGGATTTTTTTAATTTCTTTGAATGCCTAGACTATTTTAGCAAATAAAGTCTGCGTCATAGTTCTATAGTGAGTATTTTTAGTGAAAAAAATAATAAAAATAGTGGATTGTTAATAATTCAGAATATTTCAAAAAAGAAAAAATGCAAAATATTTAGAAAAGATGTGTCAAAAAGTGTAAAAAAAATTAAAATGGTTTTGCTGAAAAAGTAAATTTAGAAAAAAGAAAAAAATTAATTAAAAATATAAAAAGACCAAAAATTAACAAATTATAGCAAGGCCTTATTTACATTTAGAAAAAGAAAAACTTATTTGAAAAACTTTGGAAAAAAGTTTGAAAAAGACAACTTTTACAAAAGACAGAGACAGAAATTTTGCAAAAAGTTATATAATTTTTTTTTGAAAAGATAACGACAAAAGTTAAATTTAAAAAATGACTAAGTTTTTCTAAAAATTGTAGTACTCAATTCAATTCAATTCAATTCAATTCAATTCTATTCAATTCAGTTTTATTTATATAGCGCATATTTACAACACAGGTCGTCACAAAGTGCTAAACATTGTAAGAAAAAACAGGAAACAGAAAAACAGGAAACAGAAAACCCAACAATCCAAGGTTGCTTTTGGATTCCCTATGAGCAAGCAGTCAGTGACGGTGGGAAGGAACCAAAAACCCCCCATGGTAGGGAAGGGGGGAAAAAATGTTTTAATTAAGCACAAAGTTTTCCAACAACATTGAGAGAACATCTCAGTAAAAACCAAAGATTAGAGAAAAACTGAAAACAGATTTGTGAATCAGAACCAATCTAATAAAATGTCACTCTGAGCTTCCAAACCAGGACTTACTACAATATTTCAACGACATTTTGCTGCTGTGCACTTTTACTTAACTTAATGGAGTTTTTCTGCTTTGCTGTGTTGTCAAGTCAAATAAAATTGATCCTTATTTTACTGATATGCTGATGCCTCCGTCAACTCTGCACTTACAGTCGATAAGGTAACAATCAATAGGCGTAAATAAAAGCCAAGTCAAGCCCCAGTCAATCAAATATCACCTTTTAAACAGCTGGCATGAAGCCAAAAGTCTTTTAAAAAGAGAAATAAGATTGACATGAAAATTGGCCCATCAAATGGAAATATTCACTTTAAAGACACCACAAATACCAAAATAATTCAAATGTTACAGTTAAGACCCTGCAGTATTAAATAAAATACTAGTTTACTTGACTAGATGAAATACTGAGGTACTTCTACTGAAGTAAAGGATCTGTATTATGGGTTTAACCCAATACTTCCTCAGGAACAGATGTTCTTATATTACAAGTCCGTATGTTCTGTTTATTACTTACTTACTTACTAAATAAATAAATAAATAAAGTCAAAAAATCAATCAATCAATAGATAAAAGTAACTTAATTTGTATAACACGTTTGCAAAGCAAAGTTATAAAGTGCTTTACAATTAAGTAAATGTCAAATTACACAAATAATAAAAATAATTTCAAAAAAATAAATAAAATCCTCCACATGCAGTATGACAAGATCAAACAGAGAAGTCATGACCTTGTCCTGTGTTTTTTAAAATAAAAATAGCACATGCAAAATTAACTGAAACTTCAAATGTCTTTCCAAAAAAGTAATGAGATCGATCTTAAAGTTTACCCAATAAATTGCATATTAAGACCCTTTCAATATGATATATTTACCCGAGTAACCGAGGGGTTACAGTTAAAACCTTCTAGTATTATATGAAATACAAACTGAAAATAAATTCAAAATTAAATTCAATAAATTTACTAAAGTGAAGGATCTAAATACTTTTTATACCACTGGATTTTAACACAAAATTTATATATTATAATTTTTTAAATATAATATTCTTATATTGCAAGTTGGTAAGTTGTGTGTAATAATAACAATAATAATAATAACAACAACAACAATTATTACAGTTACTAATTATTAATATTTACAATAAAGAAAATGTGAGATTAGAGAAAAAATGAAAACAAATTCAAGGTGCCTAAATAGTTACCTTTTGTTTGTTTGTTTTATATATATTTTTCACATTTAAGATAACAAAAAGATAACTGAAAATTGGCAGAATTCACCAAACAAGTTTACATATAGTTGTTTAGATGTTATTTATGGTGTGGTTTTAACTGGCAGTTTACATATTGGTGATCAAGACCCAATAAAAATGATATACTAATTTATATTTAGGCTGAGACCCTACAGTGTTGTTAATTATGGAGAATAACCCAACTAATGTAATAATAGAGCTAAGGATCTGCAGTGTTATAAATTATTGAACTTGCATAACCTAACTGAATTAAAATATCACAGCCAATATGAGCATTTTAATAAGATTTTGTTGATGTAACAAAAAGAAAACAGTCAAAATTATAGTCTCTCTCCATAACAAGATATTTTTCCACTGTTGCTACATGCTAAATTATTAGATATCATTTTCATACAGCACAAATCTGACTATACATGAGTATTAAAATAGCATCAAAAGTGAACATTAAACTGAAATATGAAACCTTTTTTGATCTCTCAGGACCTGCAGGTGATCAGCACCGACGACAACCGAGTGGTGGCTGCCGTCCAGGAGTGGAACCAGAACGAAACCTACAACCTGTACGTGTCGGACACGTCTGGGGTTTTCTACACCCTGGCTCTGGAGAACGTGGTCAGCAGCATGGGCCTGGAGGGGAACGTCATGGTCGACCTGTACGAGGTGAGCAAACCTACCGAGGACGTCAGATCCGTGTCGGTGTTTTCATTCCTGTCCGTCTAAATCAGCAGCCCGCAGCTTTATTATGAGCCCTGATCGATATTCCAGAGCTGGGAGGCGGAGATGATGAAATGATCTTGTTTTGTCTCGTTTTGGAAAGGAATCCGGCTCGTGTAGGCCTACAGCCTTCAGAGAACGTTCTGTGAATACGAAGCAGCCTCAAAGTGCTGACACCAACAAAGACTACAGCGGATTGTGCCAGGGATATGGATTTTTTAGGGGGCTGAGATTATTTCTTTCTTTGATTAATAACTGCAGATATTACCGCACAAAAAAAGCAGCTAATCCAGAAAATGGAAAAGTGTCTTCAGGGCTGACTTTGAGTCCTGAAGCTCGCGTGCAGGTGGGATTCTGATATCAGCAGCATGAGAACTGTATCTGTGGATCAAATAATTAAGGCGTCGATGATGCAGCTCATGTCTGAGAATGAAATCCACTGTGTTGATTGGGGTCGCCACCCAAAACACTGGAGGAGCTAAATCTGTCCTCAGAGCCAGATTGAAGTATCTGTCAATTACTAAAGTGGAGTTTCATCAGTTCAGTCTCCCTGAGCCGTCATACAGCAACCAGTCACATTCATTTAAGACACACATTGATTATCTACTAGTGTCTACAGAGGCCATCATTTCCCTTTTATTGTGTTTGGTTTCACCTGGAATACTGAAGAGGTAGAACTGCATCATCCTGAGGTGTGTGGTTCACTTGGCAGTGTGGTGCATTTGTTTGAATATGTATGTATGTAATCTGCTGGCAGCAACAAGCAGGCTGTTTGCAACTTGTGTCAAAATTATATAGAATGAAGATTTACTAAGTATAGGAATAAGAACGTGCAAAAAAATTTTTAAACAAGAGGTTCTTTACCAAAACCTCTTATTTAGCAATAAAAAGCACAATTATTATACTAGACATGCCATGGCAAGAAAATTAGTTTAACAAAAGTCAGATCAAAAAGCATTAAGAGAACGTTCACATACAGGCAATCCATGCTTGGAACAAGCTACCAGAAAGAATAACCGTGGAAGAAAAGACAAAAAAATTTATATCAGTATCGAAACAAGTTGTATCAACTGAAATGCACTGAAATGAAATGAACTCTGGCTGTAGGTGTAGGACATATTTGTGCAATTGTGCCAAAAATGTATTTTACTATGTATTTTGTGTGTTGTGATGTATCTTTTTGTATTTTATTAATCGTTTTGTTGTACCCCACGAAGAATAGCGACAGCTTAGCTGCGCTAATAGGGATCCCATCAATAAAAATAAACATAAAACTATTTTTAAAAGTGAAAAAAGTGAAAGATATGTAGAAAAATGACTAGCATTGTAAAGTACAGTTTGAAAATACTTTGAAAAAATAGCAAAAACAGTAGAAAAGGATAACATGTTTTGCTTGAAACATAACTTTGAAAAGTGCAAAAGTTTTAGAAAAATATTTAGAAAAAAATGTAGAAAAAAGACAACATTTTGAAAACAAATAGAAAAATTACAAAAAATAGCGAAAACTAAAAAAATACAAAATATCAGTGATTTTTCTTAAAAGACCAAAAATTAGCAGACTTAAACAAAACTTTACAAATTTGGAAAGAAGTAAAAAAAAATGTAGGAAAATATGTTAGATGTGGAAAAAAAAATGAATTTTTTAAAAAACATATATTTTTGTGAAGGCTTTTTCAAAAACAAATATTATAAGAATATTTAGAAAAACAAAATATATAGTAAAAACTTACAAAAATATTTTTTTTAAATTAAAAACTGAAATTTATAAAAATGTGTAGAAATAGTAAAAATCTAGTGAAAAAACAAAAGCAGAGAAAAGATAAAACAGAAAAAAATAAATAAATATATGTAGAAAAAATTGTCAAAGTATTTCAAAAAAGACAACAACTTAGCAAAGACTTTGGCAAAACAAAGATCAAAAAATCTTAGAAAAATAATAAATAATGTGAAAAATACACAAAACTTTTCCAAAAAGAAGGAAAATTATAAAAGTCAGAAAGACAGTCATTTTGTGAAATAAATAGAAAAAAAGACAAAAAAATCCAAAACATGTTTGATAAAGACTTCATTTGCAGACTGGTCCCCACACAGTGCATCATTTCCCTCTCAGTGTGTTCGACTTTCTGAGAATACAGAGGAGGTTTGGCTGCGTTGCCCTGAGGCAGAAGATTTGCTTTGCAGTGCTTTGGCTTCATTTTGTGCATGAAAATATGGAAACGATAATATTCTTTCCGCATATGAAGTGTTGCACTCAGAGCTGTGAGCTGCTCTCTGTTTTATTTCCCAGGTAGCGGGAATAAAAGGGATGTTCCTGGCCAACAAGAAGACGGACAACCAGGTGAAGACGCACATCACCTACAACAGAGGCAGAGACTGGAGGTTACTGGAGGCTCCAAGCAAAGACCTGCGAGGCAACAGCATCCACTGTGTGCTGGTGAGATGCCTTCATACGTGTTCTGAGACGTCAAAGAAAAAGACCTTGACAGGAGCTGACTGATCCCAGCAGCAGCAAGAGGCCGAGCTCGGAAAGAGCAGCAGCCGTCAAAGCTGAGTGCTCCGAGGCTGCCGAGCTGAAAGGTCAGCCATTTTGATTCAGTTCAGTAAGCCGACCTCCCATTTAAGAAACACAGAGAGAAAGAGGTGTCAGACAGAGAGGCTGGAGCTGCTTTCTCATCTCGACTTTCTTCTCTAAAAGCCTTGGAAAAGTTCGGGACTTCTCTCGGTCCGGTCAGGCCGAGTTTCCACAACTGATCTTGTTTGATTTCTGTCATTATTCAAGCTGCAGAAGGGACCCAACGAATAAAGAGAAATAACCATGAAATAACTCACCTCCCACCAGTGAATGGTCTTTTCCGTCCGTAATTTAACAACATTTTCAGCCACCGTTCTCGTCGCTTATGATAACGTTTCAATTACCAACGTCACTGTTCACAATGTGAGATATGAGATGACACTGAAGTACAACAAGGTAAAAGATCACAAGCAGGCTGTGTCATACTTTTATCATTTATTAAATTTTTTTTAAAAAAATTAAAATTTTATTCACAAAAAAATTACAAAACTTTAGGAAAAACTGTAGAAATAGAACAATTTGAGAAAAAAGACAAAAACTTTGGAAACAAAGAAATATTATGAAAAACTAAAATGTTTGAAAAATCTTTTTTCACACGTTTCACACAAATATTGAATAAAAGCAAAAAGTATACAAAGACAAAAAAAATGAATAAAATTACAAAAAGATGAAAGTTTTATTAAAAGAGTATAGAAACAAAAAGACAAAGAATTTGCAAAAAAAAAAATTAAAAAATTTAGAAGACAAAAAAAGAAAAAAATAATGTAAAATTGCAAATGCAAATGTTAAAAAAAAAAACTTAAATAAGGACAAAAGATCACAAGCAGGCTGGTTGCAAGTTGTGTTATGTGTTTATCATGACAAGATGATTCAAAAAAAATTTTAAAAAGACAAACGTTAAGCAAAATATTTTTAAAACAACAAAAATATTTCTTTCCAAAAATATGGAAAAAAAGATGGATATTTTGCAAAAATGTAGAGAAAAGATCAGAAATCTGTTACAAAAATTTAGCAAAAGAAAAAAATACATACAAAATGAGAAAGAAAACAAAAATTTGGTGGAATATTTTTGAAGAAGGCAAAGAAAAAATAAATTGGCACAAAATTTTTGAAAAAGTCCAAAGATTTTTGAAGATTATGTGGAAAATGTTAGAAGAGTGCTAAAACTTGGCAAAATTTATAGAGGTAAACAAAAAACTACCAAAAACCTTTAGAAAAAGAAAAAAAATGTGAAAACCAACAGGAAAAAAATCTATTGTAGATACCAAAAAACCCAGAAGAAGAAAAGACAAGAATTCACTAAAAGAGTTTTCGCTCAAAATTCCAAATTCCAAATGGGCAAAGACTTTAGAAAAAAAAATATTATTAAAAAATATTTAGACAAAGACAACATTTGAAAAAAAATTAAAATGACAAATCTTTTGCAAAATATTTTTTTTAAAGAAGACATAAATTTTACTAAAGAGTTTTAAAAAATCATGAAAAGTTTTAGATAAAAACAAAACTTTAATTTAAAAAAGGGAAAACATTAATTTGACAAAGGTAGCAAAGATATTTTAGAAAAACGACAATAACTTTAGTTTTATAAATAGCAAGGATGTTAGACTTTCAGAAGTATTATGTAATTGTTAAAAATATATAAATTTTAAATTTAAAATCTCAAAATTCCAGTGTCTAACTGCAGGTTTACAGATGAGGAGCACTCGATTTAATTACCTTCTGCTAATATGTGTTTAACTGAAAGCAGCAGGATGCAGTTTGACAGTTTGTGTCGCTGCTGCACATCATCTGCAAGGGGCACCACAGAAGTAACCGCCTTTCTTTTTTTTTTGTTGGAAAAACCAATTAGCGATTCGGCGGCATGCCTCGCCTTCTGCCCGTATTATACAGTCATTTGTCAGGAAATGTCAGAGTTTTAATAAACCTCTAAACAGCCCGTCACAACATGGGCCGCACCACTGGCATTTTGCTGGCTCGTAATGAGAATTGTGTCGGTAAAGGTTAACCCAATCAAAATTAATGGTGAGGCCAGCCAATGGGGAAATGGTGTTTGTGATAAAACTTACGACTCGGGAAGGTTTTGCCGCTTTATTCACAAGTGTCTTTTGAAGGTTTTTACTGATGATTCTTCGTCTTCTTCTTCTTGTGCAGCCGTACTGTTCGTTGCATCTCCACCTCCACGTGTCTGCGAACCCCTACACATCCGGAAACATCGCCAGCAGGGACTCGGCGCCGGGGATCATCGTCGCATCAGGTGGGTGAAAGGGAAACTGTGTTGACTGGCACATTGTCTGGCTTTCCTCTTTGTTCTCACAGCTCTCGGGGGGAATTCTTTAACAGCAAAAACCCCCATTGAAGTCCTTTCTGACATTTTTGTTTTATCTGTTACCCAGTAATTAATAAATGAAATCTTTGTAGTCGTCGGCTGAGAGGTTGGAACCCCGAACAGGAGCTCACAGGTGTGTTTTTATACTCTTTAAAGCCTGCAGATTAAAGCAAGCGTGTCTTTTGCAATTAAAAATGAGCAGAAAGAAAGCAACAAAAGAGACAAGAGCAGCTGCACAAATGCTCATGATCAACCGGTGTTTTTGCATTGGATAGCTTCACACTAACTGAAAAAGACAAAAACGCACAAGAACCACTTAGCGGACGAAGCCAAAACAAGTCTGTCTGTTTGGCTTAGTTGAAAATATTCTTTTCCAATGTGGCACTACAGCTTTTTGCTCTTTTCTTCTCCAACGGCTCAAGCTTCTGAATGTGACAACATGTCGAGCTCACCTTTCAATGGGGGCAAATGACACAACAGAAGCTACATAATCCTCATGATTCAGGCTTCAGAGAACAGCAGAGGAAGCTCTCATTGACTCAGAGTGAAGGAAACAAAGAGCTGCCGGAGAACGAAGCCGGCAGCCCCCAGCTGGATTCACACCTCGGTGATATTTAGTCCCGCGTGGCCTCGGCGTTGTCAATAACACATCGCAGCTCGCCTCAGGAGTCTGGAGAAGGCCAAGCTCCTGCTGAAGGCGTGAACGTCTGGACCTTTGTGAAACACTGTGAATTAAACGGGTTCCAGCGAGGTGGGAACAGAACAATCGATGGATATTGTTTGATCTGGGTCATTATTTGAGCTACAGAAATTAGTACAATAACTCACATCCCACCGGTGAGCCATCCTACATTCAGTTGTTGTATCCAGGACCCTAATTTTATAATATTTTCAACAATCATTACCATCACTTATGATAACTTTTTAATTACCAGCTTTACTGATAAAACCATTGAAGTCCAACAGGTTCAAAGATCACATGCAGGCTGGTTGCAACTTGTGTCAAAAAGTATATAAAAGACCAAAAAATAGAATAAAAGAATAAAATTCTGTGGAATTTATTAGAGAAAGACAAAAAATAGGAAAAGACCAATTTGTAGGGAAAAAAACAAAACAAACAAATCTTAGAGAAATGACAAAAAATGTAAAAAGTTTAAGAAAATACTATTTCAAAAAAAATAGTAAAGAAAAAAATTATAGAAATTATTTTAAAAATGTATTAAGAAAAGAGAAGTTTTGCAATAAATTAAGGCAAAAATAAAAGGTGAAAAATATAAAATAAAAAATAAATAAAGGAAAACTCAACCTCTTCTAAAAAGACAAAAAAAATTCCCAGAAAAACAGAAAAAGAAAAATGTTGGAAAAACATTTAGAAAAATTACCAAAAATGTAATATAGACATGCAGAAAAACTCAAAGTTTGATTTAAAAAATTAAGAACAAAAGACATTACATAAAAAGCAGTTTACACTATGTGTTAAAAATGTTTAAAAGGAAAGAAAAACATTCAAATTCACAATAAAATAATACAAACATTTTTAAAATTAAAGATAAAATGTAAAATAAGTAAAAGTAAAGTAAAAAAAAAAACATAAATAAAAGTAAAAGTAAACCAGAATTTACAGTAACAGTTTGAATTAAAGCTGCAAGCAGCGTCGGACGGGCCCTCGCTCCTCACCGCACTCCTCTCCACACGACCTTGTCTAGGGGGCGCCGTAGAGCCAATTAGAATTTCGACTGTGCAAATCTGTTGGTCTTGGGATACTATATGTATGTACCAAATTTTTTGTTTGTAGGATAAAGCAGTGATTTTATATGACTATTTGAATATTTCTAGGGGGCGCTGTGGAGCCGTTTGACCACGTCCATTCCTGAATTGTATATTAAATATTAGGTCTTGAGATTAATGAGGATTTGTGTGGATTTGGTGATTTTACATGGATCCCTTCACCTCCAAAACCCATTTCGTTCCACATGGCGATTTTGTTCAAAATGGCCGCCATGCCACGCCCACACCATGTGACGTATCCACGAGAATTTAATAACTTTTAATCCTGGAGGGGTCTAGATGCCACACAGTGAATTTGGTGAAGATCGGAAAAAAATCCTGGGAGGAGTTCGTTAAATTCCAATGCCTGCGCACAACGTGTTCCATTGTACAATGTTAAGCTTTTTTGTTCAAAATGGCCGCCATGCCACGCCCACACCGTGTGATGCAGCCACAAGATTTTAATAACTTTTCATCCTGGAGGGGTTTAGATGCCACACAGCGAATTTGGTGAAGATCGAACAAAAATCCTGGGAGGAGTTCGTTAAATTCCAATGCCTGCGCACCACGTGTTGAAGTGGGCGAGGTTACGCTTTTTTGTTCAAAATGGCCGCCATGCCACGCCCACACCGTGTGACGTATCCACGAGATTTTAATAACTTTTCATCCTGGAGGGGTGTAGATGCCACACAGCGAATTTGGTGAAAATTGGATAAAAATCCTGGGAGGAGTTTGTTAAATTCCAATGCCTGTGCACCACGTGTTCTAGTTGGCGCTGTTTAGCTTTTTTGTTCAAAATGGCCGCCATGCCACGCCCACATCGTGTGTCGCAGCCACAAGATTTTAATAACTTTTCATCCTGGATGGGTCTAGATGCCACACAGCGAATTTGGTGAAAATCGGACAAAAATCCTAGGAGGAGTTCGTTAAATTCCATTGCCTGCACACTACGTGCTCTAGGGGGCGCTGTTGAGCCTTTTTGAAATTTTAAAAGCAGGAATGTTTTTGTCTCGGGCTACTGTACCTGTGTACCAAATTTCATGAGTTTACGTGAAACTAGCCGTATTAACTCCACTAAAGGCCAATTTTCTAGGTGGCGCTATTGAGTCATTTTGCCATTCATATGTGTAATTCCCCCAAAATATCAAATTTTTCACCAGTCCTGATGTGTGTGCCAAATTTGGTGAGTTTTTGAGCATGTTTAGGGGGTCAAATTGAGGTTCAAAGTGGCGTAAGAAAAAGAAACCGCCAAACCGCCAAACCGCCAAACCGCCAAACAAACCGCCAAACCGCCAAACCGCCAAACAAACCGCCAAACCGCCAAACACTAGAGGAACAATAGGGTCCTACGCACTGTAGTGCTTCGGGCCCTAATAAGTCCATGATTCTGCTGTCATTGAAGGTGGTAAGATAGAAGATCATCAAAGACAAGATAAATATGTGTCTCATGTAGAAATATAAACTTCACCCAGATGTGTAGATGGAAACACAGAGGGACTTTAGACTGGCTTTGCTCACCTTTTTGGTTTAAAGACTCCTGTTGACTGTAAATTCCTCCAACTGGAACCACAAGAGGTCAACATGGATTTCCATTTTCAGCCGGTGTGGAGTTGCCCTTTAAATGTTGTGAGTGTGAAGCAAATTGTTTCTCAAGGAGCGTTCAGAACAGGGGACGACGCTGGAAAAACTGCCACCTGGCACCAATTACAGACCAAATTAAAGCAATTACAGTCGTCTGCACAGCATTAGGAAAGCTTGTCTTAATGTGGTCCGAATTGCTGAAAGATGAATACAGTGATTGGGATTTATTGGTTAATTTAGGAGTATGGCCAAACGTTGCAGTGCACAGTCGAGCTTTTAGAGGACTGTAATTACAGCGGCGGCCAGCAGCTGCAGGATTCAACCCCCTGCTGCAGAACCACTGGTGCTCCAAAGGCTCGGTACAAAGTTTGGGATGTATTTGATGTGAAAATCAGTTCATGCAGCTCCACACCTCAAACATTAACCTTCATCTGGTGTCCTGTCTGTTCTGTGAACCGCCGCCTCACCTGCAGGTTCCATCGGTGCAGAGCTGAGCACCAGCAACGTGAGCGTGTTCATCACCTCGGATGCAGGAAACACGTGGAGACAGGTGAGCGGTCTTTTTACCTTCCTACCATCAGACTTAAACTCAGATGGAAATTCTCTGCAGTTTAGTCTGGAAATATGGAAATGGAAACTATGATGGCACCACAGATTTCATGCATATAAATATATTTTTACTTTGCATGAGATGGTAGAAAGGGTCTGATCACTATCAACACAAGCCTCAACCTACGTCTTTGTTGTTTGTGTTGGAATTTTGAATAACTACGAATTCTTAATAAAATCAGCATTAACAATCAATAATTAGTTAATCTAGAAAAAAATCAGTATAGGGAAAGAAAAAAATGAAGAAAACATTTAGCAAAAAAGCATTTAGCAAATAGAAAAATAGAATATAAAACAAACTGAATAAAACATTCAGTCAAAAATTTAACAGAAATGTAGATGGAGACTTTAAGCTTTAATTAAAATATTTAGAACAAAAAGACAAAAAATGCCCCCCCCCCCAAAAAAAATGCTCTCTGCTTGCAAACGTTGAACTGCTCAAATCCTTTGGTTGACTCAGTATTAAACTGTGTGACAAATTAAACACTTTACACTTTTTTTGGCGCTAATATTGTTAATTAAATCAATGGACACATGATTCAGGACACAAAAGCAGCTCTATTTCATTCATACGGCACTGGGATGTAGTAATGCTGTCCTAGGGAACTTCAGCTTGTCTTAAACACATGAGCTCTGGCTGGAGGTCATTAAGCATCACAGAAGACTTGTCATGGTGTCCCTTTACTAGCTAAACCCCCCAAATGCTCTCTTTTTGCAAGCATGGAACTACCTACCTCCTCTGCTTGCTCCAGTATTGAACTGTTCTGACAAACTGAGCACAGTGGACATTTGTCCTGTGCTGATGGGGCTGTTTAAGACAACTGATAAATGATTTTGGACGCACGACCAGCTCTATTTCATATGACACTAGGATGTAAGCATGCTGTCCTCGTAAACCTTGTTTTTGACACATGAGCTGTGGTCGGAGGTCATTAAGCACCCCAGAAGACTTTGTCATAGTGCCCCTTCACTAGCGTAACTCCCACAATGCTGTCTGCTTACCAACACAGAACTGCCCACATCCTTTGGTCGCTACAGTAATAAACAGTAAGAGACACAACCAGGTGCTACAGCTAATCTACAATATTTGAAGTGTGTATCATCTAGGAAAATGTAATCAGGCATCAGCAGAAACAAAACATTTAATGACTCAGATGGGATCAGATCAGATTTGGAGCAAATAAAATTTATATATATATAATATATATAAAAAATAATAAATATAAATATATTTATTATTTTTATATAATAAATATATAATATATTATAATATATAAACTTTTTTATGGGGACAACCTGACATAAGACAGTTTTTGGAAACATTTACAGAAGCAACATCTACACTTCATGACTCTGGTAAGCATTCCTCAGTGGAAACACATTTCTGAAGTATCTAAAGGGTTTGATATTTTCTCAGAACATCCTACTTTCCAAGTAGTGTTAGCTAGAAATGCAGCAAGCTGAGCTAAACCAACATAGTCATTGTAGTTTATGACATCAGAAGCTACTTTTTAAATTCATTTATGTTTATTGTTTTTGCTCCACTTGCTGAGTGAAAATTACATGTTTTACAGTGAGCAGTTTGCTGCTGTTAGCTGGTTTTTGCAGAACACAGCAAGGATTGGTATGCGATGTTGCAGGAATAGACAAGTGCTAGTTTTATTTTATTATTTTGTTGCTTCAAAAATCCTCAGATGCCAGCTTCTGCACTTTTAGATCAATAAACGAGCTTCACTCCTGCAAAGCTATTTGATTCAGAAAACACCGTTGCTGCACCACATTACTGACAAATGTAATTAACGTCATGACTTACATGACCAACATTGACCTTTTTGTTCATTAACAGTTTTGTTGCCATTAAAATGTAAAAGAAATCCCATTAATTTGTATATATTGTGGCTCCATGCAAACTTTGAACTCTGCTCCTCAGATGTAGAGATTCAGGGAAATGAGGAATTGCGTCAAAGCTACATGGAACACACACTGTTTGGCTTTCGGTTTCCTAATTTTTTACAACAGAGGTGCAGAGTGCAAAGTTACTGTGACCCATAGAGACGCAACGAAAACATTAATGGGAAACAAAGCTGTTGAAAATAAAGTAGATTCATCCTTCAAATGCCAGCAAAAGAGAGTTTTATTCCAGAGTGACTGAAGATCAACTTCACACAAATGTACACACGAGCGCTGCAGCAAGTATGTTATATTATTAATATCACAGCCTCGTATCTGCTAATTAATTTCTCCGACGATGCGCCCAATTGAATTTTAAACAAACAGCTACTCACCATATGGAGCTCCGTGAACTGCCTGACCTGCAGTCCTCTCACTGAGAACATCCTCCTCCTCGCTCGCTGCCGCCTCCAGACTTCATCATCGACTCCTCCAGCATAAGCCAGGGTTTTGTAATGTTAATAATCGAATGAAATCTAAAGACAGTGCACAGAGGCGGCCCTGGTAGCCTTTTAATTGTATGGGTTTGTGTCTAATTAATCACAGCAATTAAAAAAAATATTTGAAAGCTGATGAGGTGTGTGCGTGCGTGTTATTGGTTTGCTTACTTGAATGAAACAGGGTGTGTATTTGCAGACGTGCTGACAGGTAACTCTAGTCTTTTTTTATTGTCCCTGCAGATCTTCGATGAGGAGTATGCAGTGCTGTATCTCGACCAAGGAGGAGCTTTAGTTGCAATAAGACACACTCCGCTTCCCATCCGACACCTGTGGTGAGTCATTATGACAGAGACGCCATTTCTCACAGCATGACTAATTCCCTCAGTGGAAGCTCCAAGTCTTAAGTTAGTCAAACAAAGGCAAATGAGTTTGTCTTGGAACTGGGGAATGATGTGATTCTGGTTAGAAAACCCAGCAGCCATGGAGAATGGCTGCACTGACAATTGTCATTCGATTTCACCTTTTTGTGTTTGAAGCTGTAATGAGTGCAGCTCTCACTGATCAGTGTTCACCGAGTGCAGAGCCTCAGCCCTGCACAGAATATGAAATAAAGTTGTTAGACAACTCTCAGGGTCATTAGCTTGTGCACACAGTCGGGGGATTAGCGGCGGTCCCTGGTGTAGCGGCTGTTTGTGTTCCCAGGTTGAGCTTTGATGAAGGACGGCAGTGGAACAAGTACAGCTTCACCAACTCGCCTCTGTTCGTGGACGGCGTACTGGGAGAGCCAGGCGAAGAGACGCTCATCATGACGTGAGTGACAAAGATGTAAAAAAAGAACATGGGAATCTGTCAATCACACTTGAAAATCAAAGTAACAGCAAATTGCCTGTATGTCTGAGTGTGTGTGTCCTGTCTTCTGCCCGAACTGGAATCTGAGCTGCTTCCATCTACACTCACCAGCCAGTTTATTAGGTATGAAGGATTTAACAGTATATGTTTTCAGTTGGGATCGGGACCAGTCAGCTAAGCCTGATCCCTTATTCATGTACACTGTCACACAAGTGTCATGAAGAGAAAGCACAATTTATAGAACTCATTTAGAATGCGGATATTGAATACATTTAAGCGTTGCAGAAGTCTTTGTCATGGTGCCCATTGCTAGCTATGCACTCTGCTTGTCAACTTGAACTGCCTGTAGTTTGAGTGACGTCTTCTATGGTGTCTACAGCATTAAACACTGAGAGGCTCCACCTGGTGGAACAACCAGGTACTACAGCTAATCTGCAATACTTGAAGTGTGTATTATCGAGGGAACTGGCAATGGATTGGCAGATACTGAATATTAAATGGCATTGATTTAGAGGAGCAAAAAAAGGTACGATAGAGCAGAGACAGCTAAAGAGATACATAACTTCTTTTTAGATATTTAT